>VWZX01005637.1:0-65796 GCA_013399015.1 Galbula dea
ATAAAAAAAATATAAAGTAATAGTCTAGGTCTGTTTACTAGGTTTGGTTACTGTACTCTTTGAAGAATGATTTAACAGTAAGGAAACAGCCCTCAGAAAGGTTAGGCTCTTTCCAATCACCTCTTCTTACAACAGGGATATTAGACATAAAAACTTCAGATGAAATGACATCCAGTTATCTAGTACTCAAGAAAAGATCTGCTCTCCTTCTTTCCCAACAGTCTGAAAGAAGCCTGAAGCCATGGTTAGAAAAACCTCCACCTCTCCCTGAGTTTCTGAACTCACAAAGCGTTCTGCCTTCTGCCGCTCCTCCTCGGTGGCCGCCCTCTCCCGCAGAATGGCTCGAGTCAGGTGCTCGTTGGAAGAAATCGTCTCTCGTTCCAGAACCTTGCCCAGCTCCTCACGTGCATGCAGCTGTTCCTCTCTCAACCTGCAGAAGGTGAAGGGAAATTGAGACTGAAGGGGTATTTTCCAAATGTTGTTTAAAATAACCTAGGCATAGCCACTTTAGAGGCAGGCACTCTCATACAGTACTGGCTTCCTGTGATACCCAGCTACAAATAGCCACCAAAAACACTAAAGGTTTCTATCAGATTCAAGTAGCACAATCAGAATAACCAAGTCTTAGCATCACTACTTATTGAAGCATACAAAACCCCAACTAATTCAAGTGCCTTATCAAAATATATTCTTAAGCCAAACAACTATGAGCAGTGCTTGATTGGTTGGTTTTCTTCTGCTTTTAAGGAATCCTTTTGGCAGGAAAATCCTTCTCCCCACCAGTTGGTAGGCACTCAGTTTCCAGCCAAAAGCTCCATTCTTTTCTGCAACAGGATAATTCCTGCCTCTGGACACACAATAAACCTAACTACTGCATCTATTTACCAAGCTGCAAAAGGACTGAACAACCATAATAAACCTTTCCCAGCGATTTGTGAGGATGAGATGAAAATAGCTATTGAACTGTTGTTACAGAGTTAATAAAGGCAACTCCAGCCCTAGAAGCTTCTCAACATTTCTATGTCACAAACCATAAATATATTTGAAATCTTCACTGGAGTACTTGCTATAAGCACACCACATCCAATTCTCCTGAAAAGACATCAATATAAACTCTTAGGCTAATAAAACTTCTCTCTTGCATGGATGTTGTGACATTGAACACAGAGGCAAGCATTAGGCAACTCAGCATGGTAATGGCAGGAGGAACCACCAGGTTTCAAATAGATTTTTTTGAAAGAGTGATGCAGAGGAAGCTTAAGTATTCTCAGTGCATTTATACATTGTCAAGGGACCTTCAGAGAACAAATCATAATGAGTAGGGTCACTTTGTAAAAGGTACTAGCATTACAGTACATTAGATTCTTCCCCAGGGAAAATATTTAAGTGAGGTGAGGAGGGGGGGAAAAAAAAGACAATTACAAGATGTATTACTTCTGTGCTCAGACATAACCCTCTGAAACACAGCAACCAACTGGGAATCTTTATAAAAAGTTTATTAAGCAGCATCTTCAATTACTCCAGCAGAAAAAAAAAGTCAAGATTATGCAGACATGGACCAAATTCCATTAAGTGATTTCCCCAGGTCCCCTAAATTATTCCAGCAGCATTGATATAACAAATCCTTCACACAATCAATGGTGCAGTCAAAACACACTGCTTGTCATTTCGATTGGGCAAATCATGTTTTGTCTAAAAGGGGAAAAAAAAGTCAAAATAGAAGTCTCAGCAGTTTAGTTTTCCCCTTGTGAGAGGCAGCACAGAAAGCACTTAGTGTTTGCTGAGACTGAGGTAAGCTCCTTGGCCAAGTGCTGGGTCCTTAACTTGGGTTACAACCACCTCAGGCAATGCTCAAGGCTTGGGGCAGAGTGGCTGGAAAACTGCTTGGAGGAAAAGGGCCTGGGGTGGTTGGCTGGCAGTCCAAAGGAAAGCAATGACAATCACAGAATCACTGAGGTTGGAAGAGACCTCCAAGATCATCAAGTCCAACCAGCAACCTGTCACCACCATACCACTAAACCATGGCCCTCAGCACCACATCTAGATGGTTTTTTGAAGCCCTCCAAGGATGGCGACTCCACCACTGCCCTGGGCAGCCTGGGCCAATGCCTCACAACCTTTTCAGAGAAGAAATATTTCCTGATATCCAAACTATATCTCCCCTGGTGCAACTTGAGGCCATTTCCTCTTGTCCTCTCACTGGTAACCCAGGAGAAGAGACTGAGGTCACACTTGAGGTGCTATTTCATGATCAGGTTTTCCCAAAAAGGCATAAAATGGTTATGTGTCTTATGCTCTTCAAAACCACCCAAAACTGCTTCACTCACAGCAGAGCCTTACAGCAAGAAGTTTAATTCTTTCCTATCTCCTTTAATCCTCTTCTGTGTGATCAAGAAAGTCTCCACATCTCTACAGAACAAAACAGAACCAGTTAACTTCCTGAAGCACCCATTAAACTTTTGTCCACAAAAAAAACTCACAAGGCCTAAATACCCATATCTCAACTCATTTAAATTCACCAGAGTTTTAACAGAATGAGTAGGATTTTCAAGTAATTTTCATTTATTTGAGTTCCATAATTGAGTGGCTTGTAGGAGCTTAATGAAACAAACACAAGGCAGAGATGTGCTGATGGCAAACATTTGCTTGCATCAACTTACAGTAGTTTTCTTCCTTGACATTACAAATTCATTTTACTGGCATTTAGCATGCACTGCTGCTGAATAAAGGCAAACATCAGCTAAATCTACAGTAATAAATTATATTATTATCCAGACAAAAGTAAAAAGACCAAAATAGATGCACATCTGCAATTTGTAAGGAGTGAAAGAGCACAACTTCTCAGCAGAGTCCACCCCTGCAAGAACTCTATAGAAAAAGAACATTTAAAACAGAATCATAGAATCACTGAAGCTGGAAAGGACTTCCAAGATGATCAAGTCCAACCCCTGACCCAGCACCACTATGCAACTAACCATGGCCCTAAGCATCACATCTAGATGTTTTCTAAACCCCTCCAGGGATGGTGACTCCACCACTGCCCTGGGCAGCCTGGACCAATGCCTAATAACTCTGATTTCAGAGATGAAATTTTCCCTAATATCCAGCCTAAACCTCCCCTGGTGCAATCTGAGGTCATTTCCTCTTGTCTATCACTTGGCAGAAGAAGAGACCAATCCCATCCTCATTCCAGCCTCCTCTCAGGGAGTTGCAGAGAGCCAGAAGGTCTCCCCTGAGCCTCCTCTTCTCCAGGCTAAGCAACCCCAGTTCCCTCAGCTGCTCCTCACAACACTTGTGCTCTAGACCCTTCCCCACCTTCCTTGCCCTTCTCTGCACACACTCCAGCACCTCAGTGTCCTTCATGGAGTGAGTGGACCCAAAACCGAGCCTCAGACTGGAGGTACAGCCTCATCAGTGCCAAGCCCATTAAAATGACATTTTTAATTACAACAAACATAAAAGCTTCACATAATTGTTCTCACATTTAAACACAAGCCTCTAATTACCAGACAAGAGCCATTATGTGGCACACTGCTACAGAAAGGAAGCTTTGAAAGGAAAAGTGCTGAGGCAGCAGAGAAGGCTGCTGGCTATACATTTTTCTCTACAGTTGATAGTTTGAATAAAATACTTCTAAATAATTATAAAATACTGTCTCAGGAAGTGGAGAGCTGCTTAGCTCCAGCAGCCAGTTTAATGAACTGCAGTAGGCAGTGCTATCACTTTTCTCTAGTGCTGTTTGAAGACACACATAAAACATTAACAGGAACCTCCTTGTACTAAAGTCTGGATGAACACTTGACAGTATTTCAGGCACTCAACTCTTTTACAGTACACAATCATACCCAAAAAGCAACAACTTCTGCCCTTCTACAGCCCTGCCTTTCTACACTTCAACACTGAGTCAATGCTAGGAAGAAAAGTTATGTACTTGTGCTTTTTGCAATTAAGTAAACAAATTAAGTCACTTATTAGCTCCTAAAGCTTCTGGCATCTACTTTCTACTTCATACCTTCCTTCCCTCATCTTTTAAATGTTTAATGGTTGTCTCTTACTTTAGTTAATGGAAAGTGCAGTCCACAGCTCTAGATTCACACAATCATTTAGGCTGGAAAAGACCTTGCATGGTCACTTGGTTCATACTCAAAATCCAACTGAACACAGGCCTGGGCTACCTTCTGTAGCTGACCCTCCTTGAGCAGGGAGTATCTCAACAGATGGAGACTTCATAACCTCTTAGGGCAACTCAATCCAGTGGTGACTCTCTTCAGTCATTTCTTGTGTTTAGATGGAACTTCATGTGTTTCAGTTTGTGTCTTCTATCTCTTGTCCTAATCCCCTGCTCTCCTTGCTGGCTCTTTTTAAAAAGATGAGACATTTGTTTCCCCACAGTCTTCAGGAACCTCTTCTGATCACCATGGCCTTTCAAAGACAACTGTCAGTGGCCTCACAGCCAGCTCCCTCAGCACTTGTGGGTGCAACTCATCACTCCTCATGCAGCCTCCTTCTGTTCAGGTTGTTCCTAACCTGATCCTCCTTCCCCATGGATACAGTTAGCTGTGCTCCAGACCTTCCCTCTGGTCTCAAGGTTCTGGCATTCCTGAATGCTAGCCCTAACAATTAAAGGCAGAAGAAAAGGCAAAGATAGCTTTAGAGATCTCCACCCTTTAGAGATCTCCACCTTCTCAATTCACCAGGACCCTGCCCAAAAAGCATGCTGAAACTCTAGAAGAAGTTCCATCCTTTTCAGATCTGTTTTGTAACTGCATTCAAGAGAATGAAACTCTTCAGCTTATCATGGGACCTTAGGCCATGAAACTGTGATCTTGCACAGCATGAACCATGTCAGCCACACTAATGATGAATAATTTAATTCCCAAGCTGGAGGAATTCACTCTGTTTACTTCAAAATATCCATTTTCTGTCATTCTTGACAAACACCTGCAGGTATTAAGGGTTATCATTAAGTAAAGAGCACCTTTTGATTCACAGACAACAGCAACACACTGAGCAAGCTTAAAACAACACCACTTTCTACTTTGATGGCCATTACACACTTGATTCTAAATTAATCAGCATCTCTAGGACCTCTCAAATTGGTAAACAATGCTACATTAAAAGCACATACACTGTGATATCATTTTCAACCCTTCTTTCCAGATATTGGAAATTTATTCTGCTACCAGAGTGAACATTTTCTTTTCCTTCCTTTTCCAGGGAAATGATTACTTGCCAGTTGTTATATCTTTATTACAGTCTCCAAGCTACACAATCTGATGGATCTGTGCTGATGCAAGATAAATTCATTCAAGTCCACAGCATGAACTCTTCCATTTTTCATTACTTCTAACCAACCAAAAATCAAAATATTTCCCATTTCAAAGTCCACTAGGGGGAAAATCACCCTCTGCTCTCTACCATGTAGGACAATCTAAACAGATACTAGCCTTTAAAGTTGGAAATGATCCTTAAATATTAACTCCATGCACTGAAACAAAACTAAAAACACTTCAGTATCAAAGAAAATATATCTACATGCTTTCTGACAATCAGATTTGGTTATTTCTATTTGTAGCAGTTTTACTCAGCTTTCTTCATCTTTCATGCTCTCTAAATGCTTTCATTTCTATAACACAGAATCCCAGACTTGATAGGGGTTGGAGGGGACCTCTGGGGATCAGCCAGTCCAACCACTCTGCTCCAGCAGGGTCACCCACAGCAGTTTGCCCAGGGTCACCTCCAGCTGCCTTTGGAATCTCTCCCCAGGAGGAGACTCCACAGCCTCTCTGGGCAGCCTGGGCCAGGGCTCCAACACCCTCACACCAAACAAGCTTCTCCTCCTGCTCAGCTGGAACCTCCTGGCTTCCAGTTGGTGCCCAGTGCCCCTTGGCCTGGCCCTGGGCACCACTGAGCAGAGTCTGGCCCCAGCCTCTTGCCCCCAGCCTTCAGCTCTTGCTCAGCATGGAGCAGCTCCCCTGTGGGGCTGCTCTTCTCCAGGCTAAGCAGCCCCAGAGCTCTCAGCCTTTCCTCCTGCCAGAGATGCTCCAGTACCCTCAGCATCTTCCTGGCCTCTCTCCAGCAGTTCCTTGTCTCTCAGGAACTGGGGAGACCAGAACTGGACCCAGCTCTGGTCTCAGTAGGACACAGTAGAAGGAGAGGAGAACTTCCCTTGCCCTGCTGCTGCTCACACTCATCTTCATGCATCCAAGGAGACCATGAGCCTTCTTGGCCACAAGAACACATTGCTGGCTCACAATGAACTTCACCAAGACTCCCATGTCCTTTTCCATGGAGCTGAATATGACACCCCCTCAACTTAAAAAGAAATATGAGCACTATGTGTTTAGAGCAGAAAGCCTTCACCAGGTATTTTGCTGAGTTCTGACAGCAGCAAGTCTGTTAATGCTTTCTGACAGACTTGCATAACATCCAAAAATGTTTTGAACAATGCAGTTTAGGCCATGATATAATATTAATGAATGAATAATGTTCGAGTACTGAGGTTCAATATTTCATGAGCACATACTGAATGTGCCACAGAAATCTGTGCTTGGAAATCACTGCAGCTGACAAGGGATTTGAAAAGGATGGGAGAGATGACAGGAAAACAACTTGAACCTGAGCTGAGGCCTGAGAAGTGTGAAATGGGTATTTCTCCTGCTCAATTTCTAGTAATTGATTATTCACCTGACTGCAAAGTCAAAGAAATTATCTGAAGTTCAGTTACATACAAGAAAACATCATTTGAGAACTGAGATACAGAAACAAGTGATCCAAAAGGCTATGTCTTTCTTCACTAAAAAAAAAAAATCAGAATGACAACACAAAACAGGTTGAAGTTGAAGTGACTTCCTAGCAGTATTTACCCATTAAAACACTGACTGTCTGCTCACACCAGACTTTGCATGCTGCAGGTGAAGGAGGCTGGTCCTAACACCAGCAGCAACCACATTCCTGGGAAAAATCTGTCCTAACATTTCATTTCTAGATACCTCACATTATGCAAATGTTAACAGAATATCTTTTCTTTCTACACCATTAAAACATGGTGTAAAGAGGACACATTTTGCCATCAGCTTTTTGCACTCATCTTGCTCACACAGACAAAATGTAAATTTGTTTTCTCTAGTTCACTCTGCTTTTTTGGCAAAGTGCTATGTGTGTTGTATTTTAAATGTTCCTGCAAGGCAGGAGGGAGAATCCAAACCATTACTGAAAATCATCTCCAGGAAAGCAGAAAACACTTCTAAATTTAAGGCTGGAATACAACATGCTCCAATTTATATTCTACTCAAGTAGAAGTCCAAGTCTTCCATTAAGTACAAGAGAATTAGGACTGTAGGAGCACTATTGCCAACAGGATTCTCCTGGAGGAGCTGGCACTTCATGGTTTGGATGGCTGGGTAAGGAACTGGCTGGTGGCTGAGCCCAAAGACTGGTGGGGAATGGAGGTAAATCCAGTTGGTGAATGGTCACAAGAGGTGTTCCACACCAGCACTGTGGCCAGTTCTGTAATATCTTCACCGATGATCTGGACAAGGGGATCAAGGGCACCCTCACTCTGTTTGCAGATGACAGTTAGGCAGCAGTGTTGATCTGCTGGAGGGTAGGAGGCTCTGCAGAGGGCTCTTGGCCAGGCTGGATCCATGGGCCAAGGCCAATGGGATGAGGTTCAACGAGGCCAAATGCTGGGTCCTGCTCTTGGGGCACAACCACCCCATGAACATTCCAGGCTTGAGTCAAAGTGGCTGGAAAGCAGCCCAGTGGTTAAAACTATGTTCCACCTTGCTCCACTTAACCACTTCTCTTCTTTCTCTCCACTACCTCCTCCTTCAAGTGCTATAACTCTTGAATCACCCTTAACAAGGGGTCCAAGTAATAACATTCAGTTGAACACATTCATCCACTGCCTTTTCCCAGCTGCCTTCCAGCCTCATCATCACATCTGTCAGTTGAAAAAGTATCTCTGTTAGTGGCCACATCATTTTATCTGCCAGTCCTTGATCAAGAGATCAAAGACACTCATTTCAAAACTCATAATTACATAGAGCTCTTCAATTCATCAACAAAACTTGCAGGGACAGCTTGTTAGTAACCATTGCAATATGGACACTGACTCTATTCAGTCTGATGGCTGATCATGCCCTGGAGCAGAGGGTTGAGTTGACTTTATGAAGATATTTGGGTTGTGAGGTGCTTTTTGAGGGGAAGTTTTGGGTGTTGAGAGGAGGGAAGGTTGGTTGAGGGGATTGTGTAGTTATACTTCATAAAGCCCCTGGGTTTAAAATGTGCATATAGATCAGCATTACAGAAAGACAGAAGAGATGAATAAATTTCTACCTTTATGCCAGAGGCATGCACAGAACCTAAGTCAGAATAGTAAAGCTGTTTTACATAATTTGTATATGTATTTAGCCAAGACTTTTTCCCCCAATATCTACATAACTGCACTTGAAATTACATTCAAACTTCATATCACTCCTCTGGGGATCTGCAGAGGCAGTCAGGAAGTGATGCCAACATTAATCACCCGTTCAAGTGACATGACCCTTACAGAGTTCTTTATTAGGATGATTTTTAAGGCTTTCTCTACAATGCCTACTCATTTGCTACTTCTCAAACTGAAAGAGCTCAGCAGTTTGAAAGCAAAAGTTTGTTTAAATTGCCAGGGGGGAAGAGTTTCCCTCCTCCCTACTGGAATCTAAAACTATCAAGCAGTATTATTTCTGTGGATGCACTCTCCAAATAAAACTCACTGGCTTTAAGTCATTTTCCCCCACCTCTCCTAGAAATAAACTTATCAAGATGAAGCTGGGTATACAAGTTGGCAGTTGAGATGCCAAGTTTTAAAATCAAAGTGAAAAATAAGCCCTTGAAAATTGGGGTTTATGAAGGGAGGAGTGAATTATAGCACTGCTCTCTCCAACTGCCACTTCCCGTCACCAAGATTCATCTCCACACATCCTGGCAACTAGACCTAATGGCATTAATGGAGAGGCAGATCAGCAACAGAACTCTTGGAGAGGAGCTCTACCATTGGCAAATATTGTTATTTCTTCCTCCCAGAAAACAAGAAGGGAAGCAAAACAGGCTTCTAGGATAGCTTGAGATTTTCATACACAACTTCACAGGAAGCATGGCTGCAAACTGGGCCATCTTATCCAGGCCAGGCTCTTCCCAAAAAGAGTGGACCTGATGATCCTTGAAGGCCCTTCCTCACTGAAGGAGAGGCTTGACCCTGCTGATCCCTCAGCTTTCTCCTGCCTGTGCCATCCATGGGATGCAATCCCCTGTTGGGCAGTTCAGGGTCACCTCTCCAGGTCTCTCTTCCCTGCAGCTGCCACCTCTGACTGCCTGCAGCCCAAGCTGGGACACAAGATGTAGCAGTGCCCTAGGGCTGCAGAGGAGCAAGTCTAAGGCAGAGCCTTTCTGCAGCCCAAGCCTTGGCAGGAACTCTCCCCATGGAGTGTTGTCCCTGCTAGCAGCAGGCAGTGCCTGGGAGAACATGCTGGGAGCTGCAGCCAGTGCAGCCCTGAGAAGAGCCTGGGCTGAGAAGTCAAAGCCCTGAGCAGAATGAGTTCTGTTCTAGCCCAAAGCAGGACAGGTATACAAGTGTGGCAGTACTGACAGAGCTCTACTTCAGAAATACACCTTTTTGCCCCAGAGTGTCTGAATGACAATGGCAATGAAGAAGCTTCTCTCCAAAAGCAGTTTCTCTCAGTTATGTTTTATACACATTCCACAACTCACTTCACTGAAGCCTTGGCAGAGAAAGGGTGACCAGGAAAGGCAAGTCTGTAGCACCAATTCTTGCATTCCTAAACATGATTACCAATTGGGTAATAACTTTGGCTGGTTTTTAATTAATATGGTCACATGAGTGACCAAATCAGGAGATACTAAAGTCTTGTTTCTGATCTATCAAAAATCAGAACTATTATAAATCACTTCTACTGCTTCAAAGAATTTCCAGTCTTCTATCCTACTGGCAGCAGCAAAGATACAGTTTGCCTGACTTTTCACACTTGATCTAAACAGTACCAAAAGGTCCCTGTGGCAGAAGAGTAGATTACAACTATTTTCACACAAAGTAGCTTTCTCTCTCCCATGAGAAGAACATAGCAAGAAAAAGCCAGTCTCCCAGCTCAACATAGCTAATTACCTAGCAAAATACAATCATTTAGGAAGAAAAACCTACTTCAAAGAGGTGTTCACCACATGTAGTGCACTACCCACATGACCTGAAGACACATTAATATGCTCTTCATAAGTTTACCTCAAGAAAATACAGAATGAATATTGTAAATGAATCAATCATTTTATTCTTCCCTTCTGTTCTCCAGACCTATGCCAGTAAGCTAGAATAAACATGTTATTAAACCTGAAATCAATAGCAAGCTTTAAAATATAGAGTAGCACAGAAAGGTCAAGCCCCAGTATTGATTTTAATAGAACATTTTTGGTGTGGAGTTTCCCAGAGGGTTCCTCTCTAATACTGTTCTTCATTCTTCTTTCCCTCTACATTTTCACCAGTGAGGTTGTTGTTCTCTTTTGCCAGAGCTCTACTCCCAAGTTTACCAGGAGCTTGTCACATATGCAATGTACTGCTGAGACATGACAAAACAAGGTGGGGGGGAAGCACTCAGAGGCATTACAGTATCAATTAAACTGTAAAATGAATTGCAGCTATACAGGGACCCTCCCCCAAGCACAACACCACCACCACACAAAGAAGTTAATGGCTGCAAGCTAATCACCTCCCACTGTGAGCCACCTCCGTGCATCAGTGTGTACACAGCTTTAAAAACCCATTTAGAGTTTAGAAAGATTTCTGTTAAACTGATGAGGATGTTCAGAAATGGAGAGTTTGCAATAAGTTATCCAGCTAATGACAGATGAAATGTCACAGCACGTGGAGTTCAGCTAGCCAAGTAGAACAGACTCCAGCAATTCATTACCAGGGAACAGTTGAAAATCTATCATCTGAATTACTGAAGAAAAGCATTTTTCATCTGGCCATCAAGACAAAAAAAAAAATCTACCAAAATTTTTGTAGGAGACTACATAGTCAAAGACCAGCACAAGCTAAGAGTTGGCAGAAACCATCCTGGAATGTTTTGGGTTGGAAGGGACCTTTAAGGATCATCTACTCCAACTGCCCTGCTGCTGGCAGAGATAAACCTTCCACTAGACCAAAGCCCCATCCAACCTGGCCTGGAACACTTCCAGGGATGGAGCATCCACCTACTCCAGTGCCTCACCACCCTCTGTCCCTGTATGCAATCTAAACCTTCCTTCTGTTCAGACTTGTTGCCCCTTGTCTTGTCTCTACAGGCCCTGCTGAATTCTCTCTCCATCTTTTTTAGAAGCTCCTTTGTATATTGAAAGGTCTCCCTGGAGCCTTCTCTTCTCCAGGCTGAGCAACCCCAACCCTCCCAGCCTGTCCTCACAGCAGAGAGCTTCCAGCCCTCAGATCATCTCTGTGGTCTATACTTGTCTTGTTCTGCTAGCTGGCTTTGTGGTGATCACACTGAAAAATAAGCAGGAGCCAACACATTCAAGGGATTAATTTGGGATCCCAACAGGCAATCCCTGGAAGGCCAAGAAGGCTGGACAAGGACTGAAAGACTACAAAACAAAATGCAGGCTGGTACCTATAGTCCAAGGTAGTTAGGGAACACAAACACTCCTGAGGCTGCAGGCAATAGGTCTTTTGGATCTTCTGGTTAAAATCATTTCTCTCCAGATGTCCATCACTTCCCATCCACTGACAATTACCACCCATCCAATCCCAGGAATGTGTCCCATTCAGCTTCAGATGAAGTCACCTGGAGAAATTCATGCATGTTCCTCAAATCAAATTAACCCAGGTCCACGATCTTAAGTCAAACAGAAGCAATCTTGCAGGGTTGAGACTGAGACATTTTCAAAGAGATTGAAGATACACTGTGTAACTTCCACATACATCAGATCCTTTTTAGTAAGGTGCAGAGCAACAGTTGCATGCTCAGAGCTAGCTCTAATGGTTTTCCAGCTCTTCCATGCCTTCATTTTAGAGCAGATGTAGCAACAGTTACTGAACAGCCATAAACTAAACCCAAGTCTTTCTCTGCCTTAGAACTCTTGCTTACAGTAGTACTTTTCCTCTAAAACAAATGCTGGAATCACAGGGGATATAATCTAGGAGAATCCAAGTACAATGAAGCATAGGGAAAACAATCACCTGGGTCTCTTGGGACAGTCATACATCAAACCACACAAGGAGGTATATTTGGCATGCTAACAGAATGACAAGCATGTATATATTGAAGACTTGAACCAAACATCCTTTCTGCAGTACTGGAGGGACTGCCACACACAGCAGTTTGCAAAACCACCTCATTCTACATATAATTACCATTTGCTTTGTGCCAAATCCCATTAAAAAGTGGAAGCTAGGTAACACTTGCCAAGCAAAAGAGACTGAACCCCCACAAATTTAATTAGCCTCAGCTAAATGATTAACAAAATAACTAACACTGAAATGTCTCTGATTTTCAAGGGGAAAAACAAAGTAATCATGCATGAATGCTCAACTTCCACAGGAAATCACATCTTTCATCTGCCTCTTAAGCACTGGGCTGTATGTATTTTGGTGGAGGAAGCCAGCAGCCTGATGACAGTAGCTAAGATTTTATCATGATGCTGATAATACAAGTTGTTGTTCACTGGTGCTTCTTCAAACTATCTTGGGGATGCCTTTCATAATGCAAGCTCTTTATAGACAAAGTAATTTCTAAAGTGCCACCAGTGCTGTACCATGGACTCTAGCAAAAGAATACTTTGATATTCAAAGGTAGTCTGTGTAGTAGACATTAACTTATCAGGTCAACTTATGTTTCTGCAACCTCTATACAGACATTCAGATTCTGAGAGAAGAAAATCCTGTAAGGAATCATCATAATTTCTGAGGAAACTTAAGTTCCCATAAAGCCTTCTGGTTTTCAACCTACTCTCATAGCCAGAAGTTCAGGGGAGCTTCATCTTCTCAATAAAGAAACAGGTTTGTAACCATATTCAATCACACAAACAGACAAAGAGGTGAAGGAGCTTCCAGAATTCACCAAATCCAGCTGTTAACCCTGCCAAGCCACCACTAAACCACATCATCTGCACATCTTTTGAACACTTTAAGGGACAGTGACTCCCCCACTGCCCTGGGCAATCTGTTCCAATGCTTAATCATTCTTCCAGAGAAGACATTTTTCCTCATGTCCAACCCCTGGTGCAACTTGAGGCTGTTTCCTCTTGTCCCATTGCTTGCTAGCTAGGAGAAGAGACACACAACATCTTCCCCACTAATCCTTAGGCAAATGAAAGGAGGGCTGCCAGCTTTACTCCCTACTAGATATCAGGTCAGGTACATGCCAAGCCAATCTGCCTTTCCCAGACCAATGCACACCACCCCTGAAAACTGAATTATGGAGTAAGTAATGCAATTTGCTGAGAAGTGTCAAATGAAGAAGAACTGAACTTACAAACTAAACATTTCCAGACTGGAATCATGTTTTGCTGAACTCTTCAGCAGTCAACATTAAGCTCCAATGGAGTGCAAGTTTTCCTGTCAAAGCCCAGTTCACAAGTGGAGATTTCACTCTACCATTGATTTCCTTTATTGCTGATTCAAGAGAAAGCCTGATTTTTTTTTTTCCCCTCCCTGGGACATTTATATAGTCCTATCTAATTATATACTCCATCAACCTAACTCAATTAAACAATAATATAATGATGTGGAGGAAACTACTGATATATATGCAGACAGTTTAAGTAGTACTAATTATATTCTAATTTTTTTTAATCCATCATAATGAGCCTTTCTTCCCATTCTCAGAATGGAGGACAATGTGGAGGTTAATATTTCTAGTCAGTGTGTCATGTTATTGAGTTAGGAACAAAACACACACTGAAAGCAAGCACAAACACACTGAGTTCAAACTCCATTTCAAATTCAAACTAGAAGCTTTTTAATTGCTAATAATCCCACATCACCACACTAGAGATTGTAGAGCATTGCTTTTAAATGCTGCATTCTGTCTGACTCTACTCATTCTCTCACAGAAACTACAATCCCTGGAAAAACATACATAGGAAAGTAATGTTTCAGTACATAGCAAAGATATCAAAAGAATTTTCTCCTCCTGAACTGTTTTAATACAGCACTTTGTATCTTCAAAGCACTATGCTCTGCTATACAAGCAGTTCAAATCATACTGCAGCTCACAAAAATACCTAGAATTGACAGAAATAACCAGAATTACCATTGCTGCCACTGCTAAAAATCTACCTCTTGACCAAACAGAGGTTGTAAGTAATCCACCTCTGCATTGCTCTCCAGTTACTTCTGCCTCTATACTGCAAAGAGAGTATTTGGACTCAAATGAACAAAGATTGAGCTTAAAAGACTGTTAAAAAACTAAGTCATGCTCATGAGGTCAAAAGGGATTTAGACCAACATTTTCTATCAGCTCTTACAAGGAAATTTCAGATAATTTGCTGTTTTAACATGTATTTAATACCAAAACTTGCTACATCACCCAAAGGTCACAGCTAGCATTTTGTCTTGGGGCACAAGACATAGTAAGCAGATAAATAACAGTAATAAAAGCATTAAGTACATGTTTGCTTTAAATCTTGCTAGTAAGAAGCCAACCTTCTCTTTTGAGCTTCAGAGTCTCTCCTGGCTCTTTCCAATGCCAGCTCTTCAGCTATTCTTCTCTTCAGTTCTTCATCATTAACTAGAATTAAAAGAAAATTCAATGAAATGTTAACAGAACACAACATATTCCTAATTACAGAAACAGCTGCACTGTGCAGTGCTCTCTTATTTATATTTGCTTCTAAAGCAGACAGAGGGCTTTCATGTGGTTTAAACATCTGTCAAATTCTAGTACACAACACTAAAATACCTTTAAAAATTACTCTTATTAATCAGCTTTTCATCTTGGAAGTGGAATCATTCTCAAATTAAAAACCATTCAGTAGATATTAAATTAAATGCATTTCTTAAGCAATATACCTTTAGAAAGTCATAAACAAGAGGGACTGGACCAAGACCTAAACAGTAATGTCATAAAATGCTGCTTTTTATTCATATGAAACCATGGCAAACATCTTCCTGTGCAATGATTCAGATTCATATTTTACCTAACAAAGCATTTACAACATCCTACATAGCCATGCTTCTAGTTTCTATTGTTAGGAAAAGATTTTGCCTCAAATTATCCCAACTTTGTTTAAAGAAGCAGACATGGGATAAAGATTTCCTTCACTTAGGTCACATCAGGCTAGCATTCCAGTAGAAATCATAACCCTAGCCATGCCTGTCTGGAGTCAAGTCAGCTCCACTAGCTGAACTGTACCTCTGTAATCCTGCAATCCTCTTCCAGCACATGCATATAGATAATTCCCTTATTTATATGAAGCATCTGGCTCAAATCCCACTCTGCAGAACCACAGAGCTCCAAAGATGTGTAATCACACTCCAAATGCCCATCACTTCAGTGTGAGAGATGTTAAACTCAAGAAGGGGATACAAGCCCCTCATCTGCCCTCACAAGCTGTAACAAAACCACTTGTTTAGGTAGATAAAATAACAGAACTACATCTTCAGGCAATTTAAGACATATGAGACAACAAATAGTCATAAAAGTAACCTCCTCAAAGGATTTTATAAGTATTTATGCATAGAGACAGCATTCAACAACTGTCAGCAGTTGGAAACTTGGGGAGATTCTGGGGCAGAGAGGAAAAGCCATTAGCCCCTGTTTTGATAGCAAGTTGATATGCACAGTATTGGCCCAGCAGAGTGGAACACCTGGAATTTTGATCCTCCAAACAAAGGTTTGAGTCCATACACTGTAGATACTCCATTAAGGTGCTCCAAATACCAAGCCACCCTCTGCCATAGTCCACAACCATGCTGTGTCAGTGAGGCCACAGCTGGAGTCTTGAATCCAGGTCTCAGCTCCTCAGTCCCACAGAGGCAAGGAACTACTGGAGAGAGTCCAGCAGAGGCTAGGAAGATGCTGAGAGCACTGGAGAAGCTCTGGCAGGAGGAAAGGATGAGAGCCCTGGGGCTGCTTAGCCTGCAGAAGAGCAGCCCCAGAGGGCAGCTGCTCCATGCTGAGCAAGAGCTGAAGGCTGGGGGCAAGAGGCTGGGGCCAGACTCTGCTCAGTGATGCCCAGGGACAGCCCAAGAGGCACTGGGCACCAACTGGAAGCCAGGAGGTTCCAGCTGAGCAGGAGGAGAAGCTTGTTTGGTGTGAGGGTGTTGGAGCCCTGGCCCAGGCTGCCCAGAGAGGCTGTGGAGGATCCTCCTGGGGAGAGATTCCAGCTCCAGCTGGAGGTGACCCTGGGCAAGCTGCTGTGGGTGCCCCTGCTTTAGCAGAGTGGTTGGACTAGATCCCCAGAGGTCCCTTCCATCCCCTACCATGCTGGGATTCTGTAGTTTAAGCAAATGCTTTTTTTATTTGCCAAAAAAGAGGGGGGGAAAATCCGAAATAAAAGAGGGTGAAATAAACTGAGAGTGCCTGGTGATTAGTGAGTAAAACTGAGACAGTCTCCAATCCCAGTACCCCTTTGTGGAACCAGTTATTTGTTTTAGGCAGCAATCAGATTTTAGAAGACAGGCATCTCCAAAGCCAGTGACAAAGAGCAAAGTCTCTCTCTGACCTCATCTCTAGGACTTGGCTTTATCTGACCTCATCTCTAGGACTTGGCTTTATCTGCAAACATTCTCCAGTATTACTAGCCCACATTCCCATGATAGTTAACAGCCCAGTGTGCAATTCTTCTCATCCTAAAGCAGACTTTTAAACAGTGAATTTTATGAATGAATGAAGCAGCTTCATCAACTTTATGGGAGCCTTGGCCAACTAATTCAGTTCTAAGCATCTTAAGTGAAGCAGAATGAATCGATATCGATCCTGTCAGATGCAGCAACTGCTTAGACAACAGAAACACTTCCATGGGGGGAAGTGGAGGATTGCTTGTGAATGGCAAGTGAGACTTCAGCCCCAAAATGCATTAAAATGGGAAAATTCAGAGGTAAGTATGAATCTTGTAACAGACTGCTATCACAAACTCTGGGTGGAAAAGGAAAAACCCCATTTTATTGGGAATATCTCTACTGACTATTGAGACTGCTCCACTATTTCTGCCTCTGAAGCCATGGGAGGATACTCTGAGAAGACAGTGAGTTGTTACCACACCCCAGCCCATCACAGAGAACTGTTATCACCAGAGGACAAAACCAACCCTCTAGCAGACTACCAGGGAACCACAAGGATCCATCCTGTTTCTGTGCCACAGTACAGAAATCTCCCCCATAACTCAGTAAACATCACAAGCCAAAATGAGAGCAGTTAAGGTTCTGCATTTGCACACTCAAAAGTGATTAAACTGACAAAGCCAAGAGTTTATTTCACATCACAGCTACCTGATTCTCAGAAAAAGCTGAAAAGCCAAGCTCAGTTGTCTTACTGCAGTTCTGCTCAACCCAGATACCTCAATACTTCATGTCCTTGCAATACTGGACCTGAGAATACCCAAACTGCTGCAGAAATACATTGTTCACCAGCATTTACATCATAAATTTTATTGTCCTGGTGTGCAAAGATGAGTACAAGAACTCTAACAGACCATAGAACTCTTTTTTTAAGTCATAATGAGAAAAGATTCAGGCATCAGCCAATAAAGACATTTGACCTTAACAATCAATTAGTTTTCCCATTGATCAGCCCAATACTAATAGGGAATAAAAGTGGAGCTATAGATCATTTGATAGAATTATTGTAAGATATAATTGGGTAGCTCCCAAATGGGAGCTTTATGATGTTTCAGTAAAAAATTGCAGTTGTACAAGGATTTGTTCTAATGGAAGAAGCATTCAAAAAGAGAAAAGTTAATTTATTAGATCAAGAGGGGGGAAAAAAAGGAACTGTTCCTAGATAAAAGCAGTAACAATTCTTTCTGATGGCAATCTCTGCTCAAATGATAGGGCATTAAAATCTGACAGCTGAGCATTAAACTAGTGGAGAATATTAGAAGCTGTTTGGGTGCAAGACTGCTAAACCAAGCATGATCCAGAGACAGCAACTGTCAAAAAATAGCACAGCATCATAGAACCATTAAGGTTGGAAATAGCTCCCAGATCATCAAGTCCAACCATCAACCCAACATCCCCACACCACCACATTTTTGAAGCCCTCCAGGGATGGTGACTCCACCACTGCTCTGGGCAGCCTGGGCCAATGCTTTATCATGCTTAATCATGCTTTCCATGAAGAATTTTTTCCTAATATCCAACCTAAACCTCCCTCTGGCACTACCTGAGGCCATTTCCTCCTGTCCTACCATTAGTTCACTGGGAGAACAGACCAACCTCCACCTTGCTTCAACCAACCTCCTGTCAAGGAGTTGCAAGAAACAAGAAGGTCTCCCCTCACCAGACTTGTGCTCTAGACCCTTCCCCACCTCCCTTGCCCTTCTCTGGACATGCTCCAGATGCACCTCTATGTCCTCCTTGGAGTGAAGAGCCCAAAACTGACCTCAGGATTCCAGCTGTGGCCTCCCCAGTGCCCAGCCCAGGAGGACAATCCCTGCCCTGCTCCTGCTGCCACACTAGTGCTGCTCCAAGCCAGGATGCTCTTGGCCTCCTTGGCCACCTGGGCACTCTGCTGCCTCATCTCCAGCTGCTGTTGACCAACACCTCCAGGTCCTTTTCCCCCAGCAGCTCCCCAGCCACTCTGCCCCAAGCCTGGAGCACTCCTGGGGTTGTTGTGACCCAAGGTCAGGACCCAGCACTTGGCCTTGTTGAACCTCATCCTATTGGCCTTGGCCCAAGGTCAGGACCCAGCACTTGGCCTTGTTGAACCTCATCCTATTGGCCTCAGCCCATGGATCCAGCCTGGCCAAGAGCCCTCTACAGATTCTCCTACCCTCCAGCAGATCAACATTCCTGCCCAACTTGGTGTCATCTGCAAACTGACTGAAGGTGTACTCAATCCCCTCCTTCAGCTCATTAATAAAGATATTAAACAGAACTGGACCCCTAAACTGTTTACATACCCCAAAAATCACATAGCTATTCCCACCACCACTACCTGCAGTATTTTAAGTTAAGACAGATAAATGAATATCAACATCACAGCAAGTGCATCCAAGAGCAGATAAATTTGGACAATTTTCAGGCAAGTACATTTTACAGAGGTCACACTTGCATCCCAGCACTTTCCTGTGCTCCTACAAGAGCATCAAATGAATGCAGCTCCACTGCTTCCCAAGCCTGAAAGTGCTAATGCACAGCTCACATCACCAGGCAATTCAGATAGATGGTCAGTAATGGGAACTCTACTCAAAAAGCCATAGTGCTACAGCTAGAAATCACTCTTCTCTGTCCTCTACCCATGCAAAGGGTAGATGCTGATAGGTGTCTGATAAGCAGTATTCTCTTGCAGATAATGGGAATGGAGTACCAGCAGCTGCATTGCCAATGGGCTCATTACCATCCTCAGATCTAGCAGCAGGTTGCACAATGCCTAAGAGTGACCAGACTCTTATCACAGAGACAGAACACCACTAGATGATCAAAAGCACACAGCTCTTCCCTGGATCTTAGCAGACCAAGCACAGTGCCTGTCAGACAAGGACATTTTGCCATTTTGATGGCCTCTAGTGTGCAGTAAATCTAATCTCCTTTGTCTCTCCCCTCTTTTGGAACAGTTTGAATGATATGGTAATGCAGGATGCATTTCTGCCCCTTCATGTACAGGTTCTTACTTGAAGGAGTACAGGTAAGTTAGCCAATTACTGAAGCCATTTTCACTAATGATGAATAAACACTAATTGATGTTAAAAAACCCTCAAAAAGAGGATGCAAAGCCACGTGCTTAACCCTTATAATTGATCCTCAACTTGTGCTTTAAAATCAGAGGAATTAGAAATTATATCCTGATATGTCTCCCAAGGTCCACAATGCTTTGAGTAATTCCAGGGACAACTGATGCAGACACAGGGGCTAAGGACACTGAAGAGCTTCAGCACTTACAAAGTTACTGAGGTTTCAGATAGATGCTTTTCATTTTGGAACATCAAAAGGCCACCCAGTAGCTGTACTGGAGCAAGGCCAAGAGCTTCAACAACAACAATTCTTGAGAAGCAATCAGCAGTTCTATCTCCTAGGTCTACTACAGGTTGGTGCACAAAGATATGTGCAACTCAGCTACTCTCACAATATTCTTCTCCAACTCCTCTGCCCTTGCTAGTCACAAGACCCAAATCCTTACCTCTTTCCTCTCATTCTACAGCAGCTCTTTCACAGAGAAGTATTCAGCATGATACCAAGCTTTCAGCAAGAAAGCAGCACCCAAAGCTGCCAGCAACATGCATT
This sequence comes from Galbula dea, assembly GCA_013399015.1. NCBI lineage: Eukaryota > Metazoa > Chordata > Aves > Piciformes > Galbulidae > Galbula > Galbula dea. Next base: position 20,429 of record VWZX01005637.1, read on the forward strand.
TCAGAAAGCAGACACCTGCAGCCTCAAAAAGGTTAGCCTGAGAAATCAGGAATTCAATATAGACAAATTAAGCAGATAGCCTCTAGCCTTCAAAGCTGGAACCTGCCCATTAGGCTTGCATTTTCAAAACAATCATTAATGGAAAGAGCATTTATTATCAGGGACCTTAACTAAACCCTCTTGAAAGGGTAGGTGCATTAAGTTATTAAGGAAGAGACACTTAGGTTTGACACAATCAAATGTCTTTTAGAAAATACTTAGCTTAATGATATTCAGAGAAGAATTTACCAAAAAAAAGGGAAAATAAACTAGTTCTACTTTTCCTTTTCATTCAGCTTTGCTATTAAAAAAGATGCCCTGTTCACAGGACATCCTTCAGAGAGTAACTTCCCAAAGGCCACAACAGATTCCTACAGATGTCCTCCAAGCCATTTGACCATCTCTACAAAAGAGACCTCCACAGGATGGGAACAGCACAGCTCCTCTTGGCAACATGTTTCGGGGCTTGACTGACCTGAAGGCAAAAAGGCTTCTCCCTACAGGTCAAATGCACTCCTGTTTCAAGGTCTGCTTCTTGTTTACTGCCTTCCTCCAGGGCACCACCATGAAGAGACTAGTTCTGTCTTCTCACTATTTTCCTTGTTGGAAAGGTACTTCCAAGACTAGTAAAGTCCAGGTCCCTCAGCCACTCACCTTGAGTTTCAGACAACCACTCACTCCTGCACCTTAGGAGCCCTGCAAAGCATTTGGGGCTACACTGGCTGCTTCTGCCTTCAAACAAACAAGTCAAAAGGAAGGGCAACCTAAAATTAAGTCCCTGGCTTGGCTGCAACCCAAAGGACTCAGGGAGGGGTGAGAGACACAAAACCAGAATGCACAACCTCCAAGTCAGTGTCTGAATGCATCAACAGAACAGCAAACAAGCAGCTACACAAGAGATTCAGCTCATTGTTTACATCACTCACCAGAGGCTGTTAGGAAAATGGAGTGATAAAATGAGAGGTAAATTAATATCATGGGTTAGGAACAGGCAAAGACAAAAATGGAGGACAGAAAGCACTAGCAATGGGAAAGCTAAACAGAGACTTTAAACTCTGTGCATGAATAGTCCAAAACAATTTTCATCAGTGCTTTGTAAGACTGGAAAACTTTAAAAGGGAGGAAATAAGGGCAAGCAAGCTGAGCAGCACAACAGTACACAAATTGAGGTTTGAAAAATGAATAGTCACACACTGGAAAGCATAATGTGATTTTATCTTCCATTTTGCTTGGGTTTTAAACCAACTATAATGTAAGTCCCCAGCACTGCACAAAGAAAATTTGCTTAATGGCCTGCTGGACACAAGAGGGGGGGGAAGGCAGATGGGGAAGAGAAGATCCAGCATAACTACAGAAGATATAAAGAATGAGTAAGGAAGAATATGAAAGATACAGGATGATGCACCTCCACACTCCCAGTGTTTTATCAGCCTTTGCACACAACAGTTAAAGCTAAAATGCTTTGATGGTAGAGTTGAGCTTGGAGGAGATAATGGTATGAGGAGACTTGCAGCTCCTGCAAGAGTTTTTGCAGCTGTAGAATCATTTAGGTTGTGAAACAACCTGAAGATCCTTGAGTCCAACTGTAGAAAGGCAGAGGCAGGGGAAAAGGAGAGTTCCAAGAGTGTGGAAAACCTGGACATGGATGAGTTTGGAGGACTGGGGAGAGCTTGGGTCAATGTGAATGGGGGAGTGCATGCTTGGAGGTTTTGGAAGGTCCTGGAGCTAGTGGCTGTGCTGCTGCTCCTGACATGCTTGATACAGGATAAATAGCTCAACTCTGTAAAGCTTTAGAGATTAAAGAGAAACAGAAGCCTTTCACAGCATGGGAAGAATCACCACAGCTCACCCCTAACCCAAATGGCTAACTTAGATGATTAACATGAGGTGAAATCACACACACTCTTAAAGAAGCTAAAAACAAGAATCAGATAAGCTGACTTCAGGAAGCATTGTCAGAGGTACACAACAAACCTTGTGAGCAGAGGAAAGGAAAGACCCTTCCCTTCATTTTTAACATTAGATTTCAACAAACCAACAGGTAGTATCTGAAAACAGCAATTCAGTCTGGTGTTCCCCAAAACTTTAGTAGTATTCCAACATGAGATCCCTGAAAAGCAAGGAGTCCAGTACACATACAGAACAGTCTAGAAAAAACCTGTAGCACTGCACATTGCTCCCCTGAGGCACAAGAAGCAAAGCCTAAGTGGTTACCTCCTGTTTAACTAAGAAACAACTAGCAGAAAGCTTTCATGAAGCAGCACTACACAATACACTTAACCTGCCCAATCTGACAAGTGATGAAGAGTTTTACTAACACTTTGCTGCAGCTTGAAGATGAAAGAATAAAACAAAGCTTTTCTTTTCATCTTAATGTGACAAAGCCCACAGTTAAAGTATTCTTTAATATCACACTAAAGATTTATTTACCAGCTAAAGAATTGTGATGGAAAGAAAGAGGATTTACTATTCAATCCACAGTGGTTTATTACCTGGAGGTCTCTTTGTCCTGCATAATGGTCTCTTAGCAGTTGATTGGAGGCTTGGTTTAGAAATATTTTGATACACTCTCTCCTTACAGCAGTCTCTCACTTCATTTTATTTCATTCCAGTCAGTGGAGAAATAATTTGGCTAAAAATGTGTTTTCCTATCAAACCAATGAGGATGTTACATAGTAGAATGACAACTTCCTTGTACAGTGCTAAAAGACTAATACTGGTGAAAGCAAGCAGCTCTAATTAAGTCATTGGATTTATTCCATTAACATTATCAATGTTTTTTTAGTTTTATCCTTTAAGATGGCAAAAATCATTCAAACTTAAGTCAATCTTTTCAATTCCACACCCTTTTATCTTAGCCAGTTATCTGGCCTTTTTGACCTATAATCCCAGGAAGGTCTCTGAAGGACAAAGGAGAAATAGCTGAGGTTTCTTCTGGTGCCCAGACACAGCATGGTCTAGAGAAGTCAAAGGCTGAAATTTCAGAGGAAATGTTCAATAGTTCAATGCCTACTACTGACAAGCTTCAGCACATTTAACTCCCACTATGAACCAAGAACTTGGGCAGGCATGAACTCTGGATTTCTGTAAGAGCATACAATAGGAGATCTCTAACAAGGATGGCACCAAATATGGCTCAGACCTCATCTGCTGCCACATTCTGATTTCTACTGGGGAATGGAACTGAAATTAAGAACAAAATTAAAGAAAAAGCCAAACAGGTTGCCAGACAGATTTTTTTATTGAATTCTAACATTGAAAACCCAACAAAATTCCCCCCCAAACCACAACCAACGTTGTCTTTCCAGGAGCCTGCCTCAAACACTTGATAAACTCTTGCTGCATTTTCAAACAGTTCAGCCTAAGGCTCAGCTCTAACTGCCTCTGCTCAAAGGTCCAAACAACAAACAATTCAGTGCTCAGAACTAGCATCAGCCCTTAAAAACCCTTCCTCCACACTGCTTTGCCAAGGGCTGTATGAACTGTGCACAGTTCCCTTTTTCCAGGTTACATTTGTTTCAGGACAGTTAATTAAACTTCTTGTAGCACTAGAAATTAACACAAGAATCACGTCAGCCACCACCAGTTGTTTTGCAACATGATTTTCTCCTAACTACCAGAAGATTATGCTTTAGCATACACAAATCTTGTGCTTCCCCATCAGCAAGCAGGTGGTTCTCACTTGCAAGTCATTTCTAACCAAACTACACAACCACAGAGTGGTTCAGGTCAGAAGGGACCACCAGAGGTCATCTAGTCCAACATCCTTGCTCTAGCAGGTCCACCTGCAGAATGTTACTCTGAATTGTGTCCAGATGGCTTTTGAATCTCTCCAGAGCAGGAGACTCCACCACTTCTCTGTGTAGCCTGGGCCAGGGCTCCAACATCCTCAAAGTCAAGAAATTCTTCCTCATCTTTAGGTGGAACTCCCTGTGTTGCAGTTTGTGCTCACTGCCTCGTGTCTATTGCTTGACACCTTCAAGAGCCTGCCTTCATCCAACTGACACCCTCCCTTCAGATACTTATCTATTGACAAGGTCCCTCTCAGCCTCCTCCAGCCTAACCAAGCCTAGCTCCTTCAGCAAGGAGATGCTCCAGTCTCCTAATCATCTTTGTAGCTCTGTTAGATTTGCTCCAGGACTTCCATGTCTTTCTTGTACTGAGAGGTCCAGAACTGAACACAGCTCTCCACATGGGACCTCTGAGTAGAAAGGCAGGAGAACCCTCATCAACCACTGCAGCCCAGGAGACCATTGCCCTTCTTGGCCACAAGGCCACATTGCTGGCTCTTGGACAACTTCTTGTCCACCAGGAGGCTCTTCCCTGCAGAACTGCTTCCCAGCACATCCACCCCTAACCTGTACTGCTCCATGAAGCTATTCTTTCACAGCTGCAGAACCCTGCACTTGCTTTTGTTGAACTGCAGAAGATTTCTTTCCACCCAACTCTCCAGCCTACCAAGACCTTTGGATGGCAGCACAACAACCTGGAGCATAAGCTACTCCTCCCAGTTTTGCATCATCAGCAGACAACTCTACTTCTTCATCCAGATAATTAGTGAATAAGTTGAACAATACTGGCCCCAGTATTGACCTCTAGAGACCACCACTAGTTCCAAGCCTCTAGCTACTCTCCATGCCACTGGTCACAGCCCTCTGAGACCAGCCATACACTCAGTTCTTGTTCCACCTCACCACCCACCCATCTAGCCCACATTTCCTGACCTTGCCTATGAGGATGTCAAGGGAGACAGTACCAAAAAAAGCCTTGCTGAGGTCCAGAGGTAGACAACATCCACTACTCTGCCTTTGTCTATCAAGCCAGTTACCCACTGTAGAAGGCAACCAGGTCCATTAAGCACAATTTCCCTTTGGATATGCTTGTTATACAAGCCCTGACAGAAATTGCTTTCTACATGGCCTGCACAACTACTCCAAAAGGTTTTTAGAGCAAATATCTGCACTCAGTAAACTCTAATAGAGCACATGCAGCCTTAAGCAGAATAGCATGAAATTTAATTTTGACAAATCCACATGAGACCCAAAGCACACAGTATGAGGTACATAAGAATTACCTGTTTCAAGGAATGTATAGAAACAAAACTGACACCTGGAAATGAATGCCCATTGAAAGGGAAATTCTGCCTAGCTGCAGAAAGTCACACACAGAGCTAGCTGTAAAAGGGGAAAATATATATATATAAGCAGCTGACTGTCACCACAGCAAATCTTCCTCAGCCTGAGACATACAAGTATAGAAGGACATGGCACATGGAGTGCTCTTCCTTTCAGTTTCATTTGGAAGAACAAAGTTCTCTATCAATTGCAAAATGAGGACCCCCAAATAAATCAAATAGCCCCCTAATATTTGACAGTATCCATGGGATTTATTGGTTTTCTCCATGACCCTCACACAGGGATAAAAAACCAGAAAAAAAACAACTCAATCCCACAAGCTCTCCAAAACCTAATACCTCCATTTGCAGAACCCTTGCAAACATCAAAATTCATTTCTTTAGTTCCCTTTACAACACTGAATAACAACAAAACAAAGCAATAGCAGGAGCAGAAGGAGAGAGGGAAGTGGGAATCAATTACTGTAATTCCAGCCTTAAACACCTCCCACACAAAGACCACTTTTTTCATATCAAGCTGAACATGATCATTTCTTTACAATGAGAGAAAGAAACAGAGGGAGAGAGGCAGGGAAAGACCTAGAGACTCCTCTACATTTGACCTGTCTTTCCAACTGCACAAGCTTAAACCAAACTTCTGTTATGTCAAACTCCAGATGAACATTAACACAAGTGTCAACTCCTAAAGCATATTTAAGTGGATGTTTTGCATGAAGTCCACCACTATAGTGAGATATAAATAAGTCACTTCAAAAGGTTGGCTGGGCTTTTGAATTGCTATTACTAAATTTACCTGTAAAAGGTTTTTGTTTAGGAAAAAAAATGTAGCTGAAATGTGATGCTGTTCAAGGATTGATTATTAGAGGAAAAAGACAATTCTACTCTATAAAATCTTGAGGATTGTTTCACTTCACACCACTCTCCTTCTGAAGATACATGAGCCAATAATGGCTGCTTGCAGTCCCAAAGTCAACTATCTCCAGGGCTGCATCCCCAGAGCATGGCCAGCAGGGAATTGTGCCTCTGCCCTGCTCTGGGGAGAGCTCAGCTGCAGTGCTGGGGCAGCTCTGGAGTCCTCAGCACAGCACAGACAGGGACCTGGGGGAGCAGGGCCAGAGGAGGCCACAGAGATGATCCGAGAGCTAGAACCTTTCTGCTGTGAGGCCAGGCTGAGAGAGTTGGGGTTGTTCAGCCTGGCGAAGAGAAGGCTCCAGGGAGACCTTCTTGTGGCCTTTCAGTACTTAAAGGGCCTAGAAGAAAGATGGGGAAGGATTCTCTATCAGGGAGTGCTGAAACAGGACAAGGGGTGATGGTCTGAAACTAAAAAGAGAGGAGATTCAAACTGGATTTGAACAAGACATTTTTTTTGCACTGAGGGTGGTGAAACACTGGCACAGATTGCCCAGAGAGGTGGTAAATGAACTCCAAATTACTCTGAGCTACAAGAAAAAGCAGATGTACAAATTGCATTCTTTGCTAGTTATTTCTTCTAACTTCAGTACCATTGTACAAGCTCATGCAGGCTGGGTGTGGCCCTGGGCAACCTGCTCTCATAGCTGCCATCCCTGCCCATGGCAGGGGGGTTGCAACTAGATGAGCTTTCAGGTCCCTTCCAATCTGGGCCATTCTATGATTCTGAGATACCCAGCAACCTGAAAGCATTCACAGGGCACCTTGCATATCATACAGACAGCAAGAACTTGAACTTATGCACTAATGGCTTCATCTCCCATGCTTAATTCTACCTTCCCTCCTGCAATCCAGTGACATGAATGTCAGGCACCAGTAAAGATTTGCTGCTCCAGTGACAGCATTAAAAGCTTGGCATCTTCAGCAGCCTAGTGAGTTACAAGACATTTCACCTTTTGATAATAAAGTACTTCCACCAATAGGGAACCCTTAAGCCAAGAAATATCAATATACATCATGAAAAATCAAGTTATCTCCAAGAAACTCAGTGACAACCAAGTGGCAATAGAGCAAGTGACAGGAGAGCAGGAGTGAGCACTGCAGCATCATGTATGCAAGAACATCCAAGACAGCTTGCTCAAATTTACATCACACATCAAAAACACCCAAGCAGGCTACTGCCTGGCTCTCAGAAGCTTCTGATGAAGCTGCCCTTCCTCTCCAAGACACTCTATTACACCACATACCTACTTCCTTCATCAGGAACAGCAAGATGAACCTTACTCAGCAGAACTGCCAAATATACTTAGGAATGTATTCTTGCCATGACAGCTCCATTAGAGGCTTCCAAGATTTTCAGGCCAAAAGCCTATCACAAGTCATCAGTATTTCCCACTGAGATCTTCATATCCCTCTGAGAAAAACAACAAACACTTCATTTTCCAACCCCACAGAGGTCAGAGGGAAATGAAAACAAAACCACAAAGGGTCTAGAGCACAAGTATTGTGAGGAGTAGCTGCAGGAACTGGGCTTGCCAGCTTCTCAGTAAGCACCACAGGTATGGGAAGACAGCTACTAGGCTTCCTCAAAACCATCTCTGCTTGTCTTTTAACAAGCCACGTTTCCTCAGCCTCTCCTGCCAGGGAAGGCACTCCAACCCCTAAACTTGGCTAAGTTTGTTCCAGCTCCTTCTCAGCAATTATTCCCCAGACAGGCAGTGCCATGCCTGCACTGCAAGAAGGAGTTGCTCCCCAGTGCAGGACTTTGCATTTGCCCTTGCTGAATTTCCTGAGGTTCCTGTTGGCTCTTTCCCCCAGTAAGTCCCTCTGGACAGCAACTCTGCCTTCAAACATATTGGCTGCATCCCCCCCCCCAGTTTGTGGTTATCAGCACCAAAGAGCATGTACTCCTCTTCCTCCTCTCCTCCAGGACACTGATAAAGCTGTAAACCAGGACTAACTCCCACAGAATCTCACATGATACCAGCCTCCAGGTGGAGTATGACCCATCAGCCACAACCATTCATTCAAGCCATTTATTTTGTAGTCTGTCTCTGCTTCCACCTCCTTTTGACCCCATTTTTACCCTGAAGCTCTACCATGAGCTGTTTCACCCTCTCAGCATGTCTATTAATTTTCCTGATTACCAGAACACAGTTCTTGCACTAGGAAGAGGTCCTTAAGGACCTCCCAGCTTTCACAGAATATGAGGAGATCATCTAGTCCAACCCTTTCCTAAGCTTATCCCTCAGAGCTGCCTCCTATGGGATCCTACCAACTAGTTCCCTTCATAAGCTTAAGCTTCCTTTCCTCCAGTTCAGTTAAACCCTGGTTGCATCTCCAACTAGAATCCAATTCTTCAAATGCTCACTCCTGTACACCTCAAAAGTACTTCCTTAGACATTTGACTGAGCCAAGACACCCTGGGCCACTGAAACTCCACCAGAAGGAAGACACAGAGTGCACAACTAAAAGGCATCACTCCACACTAAAAAACAAAGCTAAGAAATGTTGTCTGTTTTTTACTCCAGTGGAAAGAGGCAAAGCCAAACCCAGTTTCTGAGGAGGCACCCACAGTGCTCATTTTATTACACACCTACACACTACACAGTGGTTTATTACACAGGTCCTGGACTGATTTGTTTTCCTGAGGATAGTAGAGTAACAACAACAAATACAACTTAAAACAGAAGAACAACCCCATGTCCTCAGTGCAATCTTGGTGCAAAGGGGAAGAAAGGTTGTCTGAGATGCAGAGACTCCTAATAATTTAAGGATTTGTTCTTCCCCTTCCCCATAACAGACTGTTAGCTTTTCAGATATCCACTAAGCTAAAACAAATTAAACCATTTCCTTTGTCTGCTATGACTAAAGCTGTAGATATAATACACTCAGGGAAAAAAAAAAAAGCACTTGTTGTCTGACCAAATTACTTTTCATCAATATTGCTTTAAGAATTAGAGACATTAAAGATTTTACACTTGTTAAATATTTTAGTGCATTTAATATTACTCAGAAGTCAGAAAATGATCTATCCTAGCAAGCCAAGAGGCTTCAAGATGTAGTATTTAGATGTCAGATTTCATTGTAAGTGGATGTAATTTCATTTTCCAAGCCCAAACTGAAATCAATAAATTCATCATATATTGGCAAGCAACAAGATACATATTCTTCCATGGAATCTAATCCATTATTCCTCCACCACAAGCTATCAAAGACTTGACTTAAAGAAAGGGCTGGTTTTAATGGCTCTAGTATTTCTCCCTCTAGACATCTTCCTTATTTTGGTAGAAGAGTTATTTGTCTAGAACATATAAAATATAATGAATGCAGGCTAACAAACTGTCAAGTTTGAAAGTTGCACAGCTGGTAAACCAAAAGCCAGAGACAGCCTCAAAACACCTCCATTCTTGGAAAACTCCTTTCAGCAGCAGTGAGTGATCCATTCTGTCAGAAAACCAGGTCACACCCAGCACATTCACAAACAGGAGAGAAGAAAGTGCCTGGAGAGAGGTCTCAATAAGAGTTCAAGAGGCTTTACCTAGAAACCAAGACCCGGCACAGAAGGAAGATGCCCAGATTTGGACCCAGACCCTACAGCCATCAGAATATTAGATTCAGTATGTGAGGCCTGCAGCTCATTGTGTTCCCCAGGGGTCAGTACTGGGTCCAGTCTCATTCAGCATCTTCATCAGAGACCTGGATGAAGGGACAGAAGGGAGCCTCAGCCAGTCTGCTGATGACTTAGAACTGGGAGGAGCAGCTGACACAGCATCAGGCTGTGCTGCTCCAGACCTGGACAGGCTGAGAGGTGGGAGAGAGGAAGCTCATCAAGTTCAACAAGGGCAAGTGTAAAATCCTGCACCTGGGGAGGAATAACCTCAGGGACCAGGACAGGTTAGGGGCTGAGCTGCTGGAAAGCAGCTCTGCATAGAAGGACCCGAGAGTGCTGGTGGACAACAAGTTGTTCATGAGCCAGCAATGTGCCCTCCTGGCCAAAAAGCACATTACAATGCTCTGAAAGGCATGTTTGCCTTTTCTTCCTCACATTAAAAACCAGAAAAACAGGGGCATACCTGCACCAGATGCTGCTCTCTGCTGTGGTCTTCCACTGGGTGAAGAAGGCTCCTTCATACGATCAATGACACTGTCAGACAGCTGCAAGATAGAATCCCCAGCCCAGAGTCAGACTGCACACAATCACAGCACAACAGAATCACTTTGGTTGGAAAAGACCTCTAAGATCATCAACTCCAACCACTAACACAACACTGCCAGGTCACCACTAAACCATGGCCCTCAGCACCATATCTCCATGGCTTTGAAACCCTTCAGGCATGGTGATTCCACCACTGCCCTGGGCAGCCTGGCTCGTGGTTTGACAACCCTTTCAGGGAAGATCTGTTCCTCATGTCCAACACAACCTTTCCTGAGATTCTCTCTTCCTTTAACCCCATTAGCCTTCTCTCTCCCCCTCAAAAAACAAAGTATAACCTTAGAAAAGAGCACAGACCCCCAGATAAGACAACAGCTGCCAAAATTCCTTCCATAATGCATAATAACCTCCTATTTCTCCTGATTTCTAGGGTGAGCACTTGCCCGAGTGCTAGCAATTAGATGGAACAAGATGATTTTGGCTCTTAGATAGCAAAAGAAACTGATGACAAAACAAAGGATACAGGGAACAGGAAAGGAAACAACACCCTTTGACATATCCCTTTTTTTTTCATCAGCCTTTTTGCCTTTCTCAGTTATCTGGATGACAAATATCACACTGAGCAGGTGCAGAGCATTGAACCCAGGAGGAACTCCATCCAGACAAAGCCCTCAAAACAGCTGTGCAACAGAAGTGATCACAAGCAGAATGGTCAATCATTCAGCTCATTCTAATGGGGACACATGCAGAATGAGAGAGAACAAGACTACTGTCCTGTTTCAGATGTGCTGTGATCCACAGGAAAAAAAAACAATAACAGAAGGTAAAGTAGTAACAATGTAAAAGATTGTTTCCAACTTCTAACAGCCTACTGGTTCCCTCAAACACCCACAACCATCAAAACAGTGCTCTGACAGCCCATGAGAATTAATTTTAATTAGCAAATTCTTTCCTCAACCTCCAGCACTGACATCTCTCACTGGCAGAAATCTGTTACAAAGATTTTGGCTACAATCCTTTATCTAATATGCAAGTGTAAAACTTTCTGTGTGAGATTTTTTTAACTCAATCCTCAAAACTCTCAATCTAACTTCACACAGTAAAAGAGTTATGTATATCCCAGCTTCTGGATGCTCTATTGACTAACAGAATTTACTTACCAAAGCCACATTCTCCTAGTACCCACATTATCATTCAGTTTTTATCCCCAGTATTTCAAGATTCAGGATACTTGACAGAAAGTCCAATAGCCCTTCCCAGGATTTAAGCATGGTTCAAAGCAGATGAAATCTGCTACAAATATTTACATTACTGTCAACTATTTGCCTGAGAGTATGAAATGACCAGAACTAAGAAATATTAGTATGCTGAAACAGGCTGCAAGTACTATCATGGCTCATTCTGCAGTACTCCTCCCTAAGGGAAGAAATAAATAAAATCAACTCATTATCCTTCCTGACATGAGCCACAGTGTCTTCCACTTAAAACATTCTGAAGCTGCAAGACTTCAAGTGTTTTGTGTCACAAATTACCTTCCAACATATAACAGAGTCACAGCACGGTAGGGGTTGGAAGGGACCTGTGGAGATCATCTAGTCCAACCCCCCTGCTCCAGCAGGGTCACACACAGCAGCTTGCCCAGAATCACCTCCAGCTGGGCTTGGAATCTCTCCACACAAGGAGACTCCACAACCTCTCTGGGCAGCCTGGGCCAGGGCTCCAACACCCTCACACCAAACAAGTTCCTCCTCCTGTTCAGATGGGACCTCCTGAGTTCCAGTTTGTGCCCACCGCCCCTCGTTTTCTCACTGGGCACCCATTGAAAGATTCTGACTTTATCCCCTTGCCCGCACCCTTTAGATATGAATCAGCATGGAGACGATTCCCTCTCAGTCTATATTATAGGTAACGGGATGCCACAAATAAGGAAAAAAAGGGAATGCTTCTGCAGGTAGAAATGAAGTGGATATTCCACATGTAAGAGAGCAGAACATGGGAAAGGGCGCTGCCTTCACATGTAGAGGTCAAGGAAAGACAGAAGAAGCTCTGCTAGTTACATATTTCTCCCACAGCTCGTCTGCCTCCTCTCTTTGGTCACCAAGCTGTTGGCAATGCTCCCCGCTGGCAGCCTCAAAGTCACGGCGTGTTCCCTACCCCCCCAACCACCTCTAGACCGCACCTCAGCGCCACGGCTCCCACCTGTGCCCTCAAGCATCCAAGTGAAATAGCAAAGGGATAGTGGGGAAAGGAGTAGAGGTCACTGCGGGCAAGAGGACGGAACCGGATGGGGACAGAGCTACAGGGACAGGAGCCAAGAGCGCTGAGACAGAAATAGACGAAAGAAGGGCCAGAGGGGACCGAGGGAACCAGGCCCCGAGCGTCACGCTGAGAATCCCAAGCCTGGGGAAGCCCCGCTCTCACCCGCACGCCCTTCACCACCGTGATGTTCTCGTTCTCATCCGCCTCGAAGGTGACCCGCCGTGTGGTGCTCCCGCCGCCACCCATCTTCGCCCACCACGCGCCAGGCCGCGACCAGGGACAGCCCCAAGGAGACTCGCCGTCCACGCTGCCAGAGCGCTCTCCAACAACACCGCCTTTCATTGGCCCGCTGATCCCCTCGCCCCGCCCCCCACGTCTAGACGCCTGCTCTCTATTGGCTGGGGAGTCGTAGCCATGGAAACCGCGCACACCGGCAGGAGAGCGGCGAGGCACCCGGAAACAGGAGAGGAAACTTTTCGGGTTTAAACTTCACGGGGCAGGGGACTACAGATCCCATGATGCTTAGCGTCAGGAGGTGGCAAGGGGCGGGACCCGCGCGCATGCGCACTGCCCGCTAGGAAAGTGGCGTTCTGACAGGCTCACGTTTGACCTGAGCGGGGTGGGGTGTTTGTTTCTCACGACTTGTAGGGAGCTTTTTTGGGGGTACGGTCCCGCTTCTGAGGGGATTTTCGGGACCTTCCGCAGCTCCGTTTGTCTCGCTGGCAAAAAAGGGGAGTGGTCCTGCTCCCTAAACCCCCTCCGTGAGGCTGCCGTGTGGGGCATGTGCCCCTGCTTCTGGCAGAGCTCAGGGCGTGACCTGATGTCTCATCCCGTTTTTCACGTCATAACAGCATAAAGTTACCCTTAGGATAGCCCCTTTGGGCATGTAAAGCCCCATAGGTGCCATGGCCTATCTTGATGGCCATAATCACAGAGACTCATGCTGGGAAGACAAAACTTACCCAAATATAAGCCCACATATTCTCACTTTTTTAGACCATGGAAATATCTTCTCCAATTGGAGAGGATCTGAGAACATGGGGAACTGCCTGATAGATCTTGGCCAAATGGGTTTTCAGGTATTAGCACAGAGAACAAAGCCTGTGCTCTCTCTCCTAGGTGGTTCATCCAGTTTATGACAACAACCTACTACTGGTTTGAGCTCCCAGAATTAGTCCTCTAGCCAAGTGTGAGGTGTCTCTGGTGCAGAAGACAGACAAATGCTGGTGTTCAGATTCAGCAGGGCATCAGTGTACCAGAGCATTACAAAATACTCTGATTCTTTCTCTCTCTGAAATGAGAAGAAGGTGATTCTAGTCTATAATATCAGAACAACTGGATGCCAATGGCAGCAGACCCAGCTTTGAATTTCTCTAGCCTAAGCATGGGGCAAGAGGTCTGTTGACAGAGATGAAATATATGAATATACATTGTTTTGTCTTTCCTGGCATCTTGACTTTTACTGTTGAAACCCCAGCCCTTCTTCTGAGACTTCTAGGTAGTGGCAACATACAAACAATAACCACTACGATAGCTGGGAAATATTATCCTTTCTTTTGCTCCCTTCCAAGTCCTTCATCTACTTGGCTCAAGGAAGGATAGCCTGGTTGTACTGAAGTGACACCAAAGCTTTCCACTCCTCTAAGCAAGAAATTTGTCCCCAAAGTGTTTACAGAATGCTCACAATGGCTTAGTGCAGCCTGTGTCAACTGACGCCTTTCACTCCTCTGAATCGATGCAAACATCATGTTGCTTGCATCAACAGAGCTCCCTCACACGTCCTTGATATATCTTCAAGCAATTTTTATTTGGATGTAAAGTGTCTATCAGCCAACAGTTCTGCAGTATCTGCCTTCCTTGGGGCTTAAGTTATTGCTGAAGCATTGGCTGACAGCCACTTTGCTACCAAATAACAATTGCTTGGAAATATAGCAAGGACATAGGAGCTGTTCTCTTGAGGGATGTGACGTGATGCTTGTGCCTGGCTTTAGAGATGTTAAACCAGTTTCAGTGGGGGGGGAACTCTCAGGAATTCAACACCCTGCTGACTGTATGTTTTCAAGGGAATAAATAGGCTGTGCATCTCTCTCTTGACACAATGTGAGCCCCAGCAAAGTGAGGGCTTGTGTTTTCATGGGGGTTTTTAATTTGTTTTCTGCACTAGGAATGTTTTTAGGGGATCAAACTCTATTTATTTAGTGGTGGAAATGCCCATCTCCAAATCAGAAGCAGTTCTTCCAATACATTTGTCCTCTGTTGGGAGAGTTCTGAAGAAATACTCTGAACAAAAAGATTTATATTGAAGAATTAAGGTTTCAACAACAGTTCTTTTCTTCCAGGGGTTTTTATGATTGTTTTGTAGGATTTCAAATTGCAGGATGCTGTAAGATATGCATAGATGTCAGGAGGGGGAAAAAGAACAAACAGGCAGAATTACATCTCAGGATTGCTTGGGGTCTTTTTGATGTGTCTGTAAAGTTCACTTACTACAGAAAGAACAGGACTGAGGTACCCCAGAATTTATAGCTCCCCTATAATAGGTGAAAATGAAAGACTGTTTGCTGCAGGCCAGAGCCATCTATATGTCAGAAGCTTTTCTCTGTGGACTGTCAAAGCTATTTGAGAGCTCTTTCAAGGACACAAGTAGATGAAAAAAGGTTTAGAAATTAATGTTAGCAAAGGCTAGAACAAATTTAGAGTTTACAGTCCAAAAGTCAGTCGTTAACACCTGGCAAATAAACTTATGTCTAGTCAACAACTCTCACAAGCAATTTGCAAACAGAGAGGGAAGTTGTTCTGTCTATAACTTCAAGCAATGTATATGTTCCCATAAATATTTATATGTATCCTTAATGTAAGAGTAGTCTCTACCAATGTAATACAGAGAGTTGACTGCTATGTGGCATAGAGAAAGCCAGTCTGCTTTAAACTAATTAGTACAGGCAGCAGTAGCAATTAAAGCATCAGAACAGATCTCAGCACAGAATAGTTTGTTGCTACTCACTCCATGAAGGACATTGAGGTGCTGGAGTGTGTTCAAAGAAGAGCAACAAAGCTATTGAAGGGTCTAGATCACAAGTGTTGTGAGAAGCTGAGGGAACTGGGGTTGGTTAGCCTGGAGAAGAGTAGGCTCAAGGGAGCCTCTTCTTGGTCTCTCCAACTCTCTTAAAGGAGGCTGGAGTGAGGGGGAGGTTGGTCTCTTCTCCTGAGGTAACAAGTGACAGGTTGAGAGGATACAGCCTCAAGTAGTGCCAGGGGAGGTTTAGGTTGGACATGAGGAAAAATGTCTTCCCCAAAAGAGCTGTCAAGCTTTGGAAGAGGCTGCCCAAAGAAGTGGTGGAGTCACCATTCCTGGAGGGATTTAAAAGACATGCAGACGTGGTTTAGTGGTGACCTGGCAGAGCTGGGTTGACTCTTCAAAGGCAGAGATGATGAAGTGACATGTCCAAGGTCGTTCAGTGCCACCACAGCGAGACATTGGTGCTCTGTATCAGTTCTGCTCAGGGGTTACTAGCAAGTACATTTCTCCCAAGGAAAAAGATAACACAAGAGCAGAATAACAAAAATGTAGCAATCAATACAAACCTATTAACTGCTTCTGCTTCTTCTTTGATCTCAACCCATTTCTGACTTATGTAAGCAAAAAAAAATCCATCTTGAACTGGTAAACTTCAGCTATTTCATTGTGTATCTGAAAACCCAAAAAGGATCTTATTAGGTTCAAACCATTCACTTCTTTTCCAGACACCCCACCTGTTTTATGGCCAGATTAGAAATGCTTGAGCCTTTGTTAAAAAGCAAAGCTGTTGACCAATCTTGTTTGTCCTTGACTGGACATATTCCTCTGTACCACTTAATACTCAGGTTGATCATGATAAAGGATAACCAAAGAGCAGCTAGAGGAGTTGGGCTGGATTATCCTTGTGGGTCCCTTCCAACTCAGGAGATGCTATGATTCTAGGACAGCACTGCCAGACATTCCCAAACAAATAAATCCTAATGAGCCCAGGAAGAAGTTCCTATTACATTTCAGAGTCTTGTCTCAAGACATAAAAAATGCCATGAAAACAGTTGATAGGTGAGGTGACATATAAAGGCTCATTGCACACCTGCTGTGAGCTGTTATTCTGCAGAGGATCATCGTGCTCGGTCACTGCCACGGTGAGCATCTTGTACCAGATGACTTTTCATGCTCATCCCTTGATGGTCATCTGTTCTGGAGAAATGTTCAGCATGGAAGGGCTCTGATAGTACCTAGGTTCCTCCTTATCAGCAAGAACCATTAGAGCAAAGTCTGCAAGCTCTCAACATCTGGAAATTGCCCTTTCCTGTTGGCTGCAATAGCCCACAGTGCCTTTTGCCATGAGATGAGATTTCATCAGTCAATATATCTTCAGTACATTCCAAAACCTGGTTCTGTTGGTGCTGCTGGCAGAAGTTTTAGTACCTGTTATAACTACAGGGCAAATTAATCTAAGCCATAAAAATTCCTCTAAATGAACTCTGCAAACACATTTGAAGCCCTGGTTGTGTAAAAGGCACAACACCTTCCCTTTCAATCCCAATTCAGCTCCTGCAGAGGCTGAAGGTTCATGGCTCATCTCAGAATCGATGCTTCAATCATTGCTTCACATTTCACAGTCAGTGTTTTATTCTCATTAGTTCAAGACAAGAACGTGCCTGAATTTTGCTACTTACTCAGTAGTGCCCTACTGGGAACAGTTACCAGTTGACATCACAGGGAGAATCATATCTGCATGGTTGGGTTTCCTGTGTCATCAAGGTTAACATCCTGATCAATGAATAATGATGAACTAGGAGCCAGCAATGTGCTCTTGTAGCCAAGAAAGCCACTGATCTCCTTGGGTGCATGAAGATGAGTGTGGGCAGCAGGGCAAAGGAGGTTCTCCTCTGCTTCTCCTCTGCCCTACTGTGGCCACAGCTGGAGTCCTGGGTCCAATTCTGGGCTCCATGGTTCAAGAGAGACAAGGAACTGCTGGAGAGAGTCCAGCAGAGGCTAGGAAGATGCTGAGGGCACTGGAGCATCTCTGGCAGGAGGAAAGGCTGAGAGCCCTGGGGCTGCTGAGCCTGGAGAAGAGCAGCCCCACAGGGGAGCTGCTCAATGCTGAGTAAGAGCTGAAGGCTAGGGGCAAGAGGCTGGGGCCAGACTCTGCTCACTGGTGCCCAGGGCCAGCCCAAGGGGCACTGGGCACAGACTGAAAGCCAGGAGGTTCCAGCTGAGCAGGAGGAGAAGCTTGTTTGGTATGAGGGTGTTGGAGCCCTGGCCCAGGCTTTGCAGAGAGGCTGTGGAGTCTCCTTGTGGGGAGAGATTCCAGAAGCCCAGCTGGAGGTGACCTTGGGCAAGCTGCTGTGGGTGCTCCTGCTGGAGCAGGGGGTTGAACTAGATGATCCCTCAAAGGTCTCCTACCAGTCTGGGATTCTGTGGTTCTATGTTTCTTCTTTTTCTGAGAAAAAGTAGATTCTGATGAAGTCTGCTCTTCAGGTACATTGCAGAGTGAGGCTGAATTTCCAGTTGGTGTCTGAGACAGCTCCAGGTGATGATGGGTGCTATCTGCAGACCACTACTGCTTCTTCAAGGTGGGTTTTAGAGTACTTGAGATATTTTATTTTGTTTTATACATGACTGCATGTTATCACCACAGAGTTCCCTGCACTTTCCTTGGAGGACAGCCTGGGTTCCATGCCTTGCAGCACAAGCCACAGGAAGCTGTTGCAAAGCTTGGTTAGTTAATGCTGATCATGGAGTTCAGGACCCTCAGATTTACCTATGGACTTCAAAGTGCAATATATTAATATTATGTCATCTTAGAATGTGATTATTTATGTTGATACACTTTTATCTGACTGGTGTGGTTCACATCAGTAGCAAGTGAGCTGTAGAATTTGTAGCCAGCCTGACTGTCACCTCCAAGACCAGATTTGATTCATGGTCTCATTTCCTGTTTTTCCTCTCACTGCTCACAGCTCTTTTTTCTTTTATTTTTCCTTCTTTATGGTCCATTTATTAAATGTAGAGTTAGAAACACAATTAGAATTTATTCAAATCTATAATGTCTGAATAGTAAATCTTTGGAACAATAAAAGTTCTTTCCCAAATCTATCTTATCTGGGTTGTCTGTTCAGAGGATGAATTCAGCCTTCTTTACTGTTCAAAATGCCTAGGAAAAAAAAGGCAGCTGATTTCATCAATTCCCAGCAGTGACTTTGTGAATACAACAGAAATTCCCAAGCACTGCAAAAAAAATCCTTCCAGCATTGAAGGCACAGCAAAAATAGTTTCTTGGCATTCTGTATACACTGATGTATGGAACAGAGAACCAGAAGTGTTGTGGGGCTAAGCACTGAGACACTGAAAGAAAAAGGTAGAGTCCCTGTCCTGCTCTGAGCTAGAACAGAACTCATTCTGCTCAGGGCTTTGACTTCTCAGCTCAGGCTCTTCTCAGGGCTGCACTGGCTGCAGCTCCCAGCATGTTCTCCCAGGCACTGCCTGCTGCTAGCAGGGACAACACTCCATGGGGAGAGTTCCTGCCAAGGCTTGGGCTGCACAAAGGCTCTGCCTTAGACTTGCTCCTCTGCAGCCCAAGGGCACTGCTGCATCTTGTGTCCCAGCTTGGGCTGCAGGCAGTCAGAGGTGGCAGCTGCAGGGAGCAGGTGACCCTGAACTGCCCAGCAAGGGATTGCATCCCATGGATGGCACAGGCAGGAGAAAGCTGAGGGATCAGCAGGGTCAAGCCTCTTCTTCAGTGGTCAGTGTCTGAGGAGGACTCTGTCTGTTCTCCCTTGGATTTTGATCCATGTGTTGCTGAATCCAGTTCCAGAATCCAGCTGTTGTCTGCTACTGAGTCCAGCCTGGGACTTCCCCAGCCCCTTCCAACCTGGTATTCTCTGATTCTTAGATTCTGTGAACACTGGCAAGAATTCAGACTTGATTGTCAAAGATGCCAAAGGTGTGCCACATTCATCCCATGACCTGTGCCACCTCAGGAGTTTCTGAGCTGGAGTCAACCTAAGAGCAAAAGCAGAACCCAACAGAGAGCTAAGCTAAGAATATTCCTCTGCCTTTCCTCACTTTCTAGCACATCCCAGGTGGAGAAGGAAAGGGAACTGTACACTCTGGAATAAAGAAATAATGGGTTTATCATTTGTAGGGCTGATTATTAGAACATTTGTTCCAGGGGAACATCTCCAACCCAGGCACAACTGGTGTATCATAGAGGGAGCTGAGCTCAACGTGGGCAGTACAGGCTGTGCTTTGCTTTTGGGCTGCCTTCTGCATCCATTCTTCCCACTGTAGCTGGTCAGGTGAGTTCCATGGAAGGGTTCCTATACCTAGGTTATATTCTCTGGTTTTTAAGCCATGGAAGTAGCTTCTCCAATTGGAGAGGATCTGAGAACATGGAGAACTGTCTGATAGATCTTGGCCAAATGGGTTTTCAGGTATTTCAACAGGGGCACAGAGAACAAAGCCTGTGCTCTCTCTCCTAGGTGGTTCATCCGCTTTATGACAACAACCTACTGCTGGTTTGAGCTCCCAGAATGACTCCTCTAGCCAACTGTGAGGTGTCTCTGGTGCAGAAGACAGGCAAATGCTGGTGTTCAGATTCAGCAGGGCATCAGTGTACCAGAGCCTTACAGGAGTCACACAGCAACTGGCTGGAGGCTCTGCTTTGTGGATGATGTTTCTGTTAGGCAGAAAGCATGTGTGGTGGCCCAAGCACAGCTCACATCTCCCTCTAGAGGATCGTCCTCTAGTCTTAAACTCAAATTAAGCTTCGTTCAGGCACCCAAAGCCTGAACTACCTTTAGAGATGACTGGTCATCAATTATAGAGGCCACCCAGGGCAACTGCCTTGCTAAGGAAGACATCACAGTTATGTGCCTGAGATTAAGTGCTCTAACAGCCTTCTCCTGGTAATGTAGTTACTCAAGCAAGTGTCTATGCTGGAGAAATCAGACTCACTCCCTCCAGACAGCTCAGGTACTCTCAGCAGTCCTGCATTCACAGTATTTTCTATTAAGACAACTATGAGGAAAAGCCTAATCACCTGGCAGTGGTTAATGACAGGCTCTGGATGTTGTGACACTGAAATTCATGTTATGGACAATAGCAGAACACACCTCAGGACTGGAGATAAGGATTGATTGTTAGCTCAGATTGCATTGCAACAATCTAGAGCTCCAAATTCATTAATATCTTTGAAGTCTCAACAGCAATGCAATTTAATGTTTTTATACAAACCTCCTTCCTAGACTCTACCCCTTCCCTCTGGTGTGATGCTCACTCTGCCAGTGGCCCTCTGGATCCCAGGACAGGTCTAGATCAGTGTCCCTTAAACACAGTCAGGGAGAAGGTTCCAAGCCACCATCACCCAGATCTCCTCCCTGGCAGGAGAGTGATTTTCATGGTGGGGACTCTTCCTACACACTCTTGCATTCATCCAGGGGTATTTTCCTCCTCCCTCTCCCCAGCATCTGCTCTCTTCTCCCTGTTCCCCAGTACCAGTGGAAGAGTTACCCAGCACCCAGCTCAAGGCACATAAAGATCTGGTGTTTGCTGGGCAGCTCCTGCCTGGGGCAGCAGTTCAGATGTCCCCAGTGCTGAGCTCTGGCAGGTTAAGCATGAGGCCTGTGGGACACTTGTGATGACAGGGGCAGTCAGCTCAGGGCACAGCAAGCCCAGAGCTATCCTGAGACCTTGTGGTGTCAGGTCATTGCAGTGCCCATGGTCTCCCACTACTGATGGGCAAAAATCATGTTTACCAGGCTCTAGTACAAATGTGACAAGGACACAGGAGGAAAAATTAGACTAGCAAAAATACTTGGAAACAAAATATGTTTGGACATAGAGAGCAGTCTGCAAATCTGGCATAGAATTAAGAATTAAGAAGCTGAAGGTTTCTGAAAGCCTGTGGAAAACAAAGGATGAAAATTCAGTTTTATCTGGTTTTAACAAATGAAGATGCTTCTGGTAACACAAAGCAAAGGAGGAAGCTTTTTGTTTCCACTTGTGTGTTGGGTTTTTTCCCAGAACTTGCCTCTCTAATACACAGAAAGGTCTAAGGGACTGCAGAAATGAATTGCTTAGGAAAGGTTTACAGCAGAGTGTCAGACAGATTGGACTGGATGCCACAAAGAGATCCCTGGGTTCAGGTGATCATTGAAGCCAGGGGGTTGCCTGTCAGAGGTGGTCTCCTGTGCCTGCCTTCATTGCAGTTGCCTCTGTAAATACAGGGATAGCTGAGACTGCAGCACAGAGCTGGGCTCCAGCTGCTTCAGTACAAAAGCAGAAGGATTTCAGATTTAACATCAATGTCAGCAGAAATGTTTCATGACCTTCAACAGGCCTCTGCCCCCTATAGAGTTATTCATCAGAAAACTTGGCTGGGCTGTAGCATCATCTTGGACACATTCAAGTGCCTCCTGCAGAGAGCATCAAGGACTCAGGGACTCAGCATTGATAGTCTCTCTGGCCTCCCTCCACTGGTGCCTGAGTCACAAGGGCTGGGAGCTGCATTTTCAGAAGCAGGGGTTTTGATCATTATCTGTCTTCCCTGCACTGTCTAAAGAGAGAGAGAGATTTTAAGTAATCTCAGTTAATATTCACTTCTTCCACCACATCATTAGACACCTCCCTCCTTCCCTCAACTTTTTGGGGGCTGAGATGTACAATTCCTCTCTAGAGGACTACTAACTAGCATTTCTGTTTAATATCTGTGCTTCCTTAGCACCTAGGAAGATTAGTTGTGGTCTGCACTGGTCAGAGTGGGCAAATGGGAAACAGCAGCATGGGGTTGTGATGAGCTTCAGAGAAAGAGTCAAGATTTGGAGGGATAGCCCATGGGGACCTGGAGGCTGCTTCTCTGGACAGCTGTAAGGCTACATCCCAAGTGCCATATAAACCCTTTACTGCTGAGGAGCTCAGCCTCAGCCTGGAGGTGATCTTCAGGGACCTTAATGATCATCTAGTTCCAACCCCCCTGCCATGAGGAGGGACACCTTCCACTAGGTCAGGTTGCTCACAGCCCTGTCCAACCTGGCCTTGAATACTTCCAGGGAAGAGGCATCCACAATCTCCTTGGGTAACCTGTGGCAGTGTCTCACCACTCTCACAGTGAAGAATTTCATCCTAATATCTAACCTAAATCTTCCTCTTTTCAGTTTTAAACCATTACCCTTCCTCTTATCCCTGCCAAAGAGTCCTTCCCCATCTTTCCTGTAGGCTGGAAGTTTGCTGTCCCTGGAGAGACCTATAAAGATCATAGTTCTGGATTGAAATGTGCCTGCATTTCTTTTATCTCACTCTAGTAGCTTTAAACAAGCCATAGTCTGTTGGAATCAATGGGGAGAAGCCCTCTGTTTCCCATCCAGGCTATTCCATTTGCACTGTTTGCTTCTCCAGCAGTGAATATCCAAAGTGGCTGTCAGCTAAGTTACTAAAGTGCCATCATAATTAAACAGGTGATTAAACAATTGAGGAGACTAGGAACTCATTTAAAGAGGGGAATTTACCTCTGAATAGAGCAGGAATGACACCAGTAATGGCAGTCTGCCCCCCAAATGTGAAAGTGTTCTGGAGGAAGATGCACTGCAGATAAGAGCCCAGGAAATGATTCAGTGGTTCAAATAAACCCTGACAGTGAGGCAGGGAGTTCAGTGTTTCAGGCTTGACAAAGAGATGACTGATGAGTTATTTGATTATAGTGTTTAAGCTCCTTCACAAAGAGAAAATATTGGACCTTTTCAGCCTAGTAGAAGGAGGCATAACAGAGAATGGATGCTAAAAGAAGAGAAATTCAATTTACAAGACAAATAAGCAAGATATTGGGAACAAACCCAAAGGAACAGGTAAATCCTCTGTCTCCTGCCTGGGTGCCAACACAAGGTCTCCTTCAGACAGGTAGAAGTTGTTGGTAAGTGACCAAAATGTCATGGTAGGAGGTCAAAGTAGATTATCTAACTTCCATTGGTGTTAATGTAGCTATACCTGTAACTGTCTGGGACTTCATAATCACCAACAAACCTGCATATCATGGGCACATGCAAGAGCAAGACAAGGAACAGACTCTCATGCTGCTTGGAAAAGTCAGGTATCTGCTCAGATGTGATTGGAGGCATCCTATGGAAAGAATAGGATGTAATTAGGGGAATTGTACTCCCTCCCAGGGGATGAGTGGTAGGACAAGAGGAAATGGCTTCAAGTTGCAACAAGGGAGGTTCAGGTTAGATATAAGGAAGAATTTGTTCACCAAGAGGGTTCTCAGGCATTGACCCAGGCTGCCCAGGGAGGTAGTGGAGTCACCATCCCTGGAAGGGTCCAAAAAATGTGGAGATGTGGTGCTTGGGGCCGTGGATCAGTGGTGAGCATGGCAGTGTTGGGTGGATGCTTGGACTCCATGATCTCAGAGGGCTTGTCCAACCATAATGATGCTATAATTCTATCTCAATGCTTGCATTAAACACCTGAACCAGTCTCTGCTGGAACTGTGATTTCCAGAAAAGCAAGCTGGCTGAGCCTCAGATGCCTCAAAGCAAGCTGTCACACCAATTTCTGTCAAGCCTTACTCCTTCCACCAGAGGCCAGAGAATTCAGTGTGAGTGGTAGCCACTATGTCTGCCCTGTTGCTGATTTTGACTCAATCTAACAGTGGTGGAAGGGTGGTGACATATTGGCCCTTCCATGATGATCTTAAAATAGGAAAAGAGCATGAAAAAAAACATGTTATGGGAATTAAAATGGAAAAGAACTTTGATAGTTCCTTTCTCTGGCAAGCATCACTTGTGTGTGCTGGTCATGCCAGTTACTACACCAACAGACCCAGTCACATGCTCAAAGCAAAGCATATGCTTTAAGGATTTTCTGAATCAGGTTCTTATTAAGATACAATAAACCAACTTAAAATTAATATTTCTGTACATTAAAAGCCAATGAATGAAAGCTAACCATATCCTGGGCTGCATCCCCAGCAGGGCAGGGAGGGGATTGTGCCTCTGCTCAGCTCTGGGGAGACCTCAGCTGCAGTGCTGGGGCCAGCTCTGGAGTCCTCAGCACAGCACAGACTGGGACCTGGGGGAGCAGGGCCAGAGGAGGCCACAACAATCATCTGAGGGCTGGAAGCTCTGTGCTGTGAGGCCAGGCTGAAACAGTTGGGGTTGTTCAGCCTGGAGAGGAGAAGGCTCCAGGGAGACCTTCCTGCAGCCTGTCAGTACTTAAAGGGGCCTGGAAGAAAGGTGGGGAGGGATTCTTTATCAGGGAGTGTAGAGACAGGACAAGGAGTGATGGTTGGAAACTTAAAGAGAGAGAGTTAGATTAATTTCTTGACTGTGGGGGTGGTGAGGCACTGGCCCAGGTTGCCCAGAGTGGCTGTGGATGCCCCATCCCTGGAAGCGCTCAAGGTCAAGCTGGATGTGGCTCTGAGCAACCTAATCTAGTGGAAGATGTCCCTGCCCATGGCAGGGGGGTTGGAACTAGATGATCACTGTGGTTCCTTTCCAACCAAAGCATTCTATGATTCTATAGCCATTGTGGCCATGTGGAGGGGAGTGCTTGGTCATACCATGCTCCTGCAGATGTTTGGTCCCCTCTGGAGAATGCTTTTCTCTCTGATGTACCACTCAGACACCCCAGGGGTCTCAGGTTTGTGTGGTGAGGTCTCCAGCTTCTCCTGAGAGTTATTCTCTTAAATTTGCTCTTTTCCTTTCTGGAAGAAAACATGAAGTCAGCTGCTTGCATGTGCAACAGAGATCATCATAGCAGAATTCAGAGTAATGTATGGTTTGCCAGGATGGACAAGAATGGTTGTGTCCTCTGTGAAACAGCAGATTGATTAATTATACATGACCCAAGCAGATTATTTGCTCAGTGAGAAACTAACAACAGGCTCTTTTGTCTTGTTTTCAGTCTTGCTTGCTAATCTGTTTGATTTGGCAGCTTGTAAATAACTGGTTAATAAAATTTGGGAATATTAAAGCTGAGTGGTGAGTAAAGGGCAGCCAATGCTCACAGAAAAGGGCAGTGAAAGAGCAAGATTTCTCTTTTTTTTAATCAGTTCAAATGGGAAATAGGTAACAAATCAGGGAGAAAGAAACCAAGATGGCCATCCAAAAGGCAGGTTATGTTTGGGAAGAGTTTTAATTAACACTGAGAGATACATCCATAAAACATATGGAGCTTAAATATCCTTTTGCTCACTGCTCATGGAGACATTTGAAAAGATAAGCACCATTATCCATGTTTTAGAGGTAGAAACTAATGAGGCACAGAGCAGGAGAGTGTCTTGCTCAAGATCACACAATACATTCACAGCAGAACTGAGATGCCCTCAGAGCTTCTGTTGGGGAGAGGCACTCTCTGAAGCATGTGGAGCATGTCAAGCATCCTTGTCTCTACCAGTACAGGTTAGGGGGTGACCTGCTGCAAAGCAGCTGTGAAGTGAAGGACCTGTTTGTGCTGGTGGACAAGTTCACCATTAGCTACCAGTCTGCTCTTGTGGCCAAGAAGGCCAGTGGGATCTTGGAGTGCATTAAGAAGAGTGTGACCAGCAGGTTGAAGGAGGTTCTCCTCCACCTCTATTCTGCCCTAGTGGGGCCACTAGTGTGTCTAGTAGTGGACTCCCCAGTTCAAGAGAGACAGAGAATTACAGGGAAGTTCCAGCTAAGCAGGAGGAGAAGCTTGTTTGGTGTGAGGGTGTTGGAGCCCTGGCCCAGGCTGCCCAGAGAGGTTGTGGAATCTCCTGCTGGGGAGAGGTTCCAAGCCCAGCTGGAGGTGACCCTGGGCAAGCCCCTGGGGGTGACCCTGCTGGAGCAGGGGGGTTGGCCTGGCTGATCCCCAGAGGTCCCTTCCAACCCCTACCATTCTGTGACACTGTGATGCACACATCATCCTACCTCTACTCCATGTGCTTGTTTCCAGCCCCATTGTGTGCTCCATGAGATTTCCTACTCTAAAGGAGGCCACAGCAAGAAGCCTAGAGCAAACCTCACCCGCCCTACAGGGAAGACACAACTGACCAGGACCCAGTTCTCTAGGCTCTAGGTTCTGTAGTCAGAGCAGTGTTCTTCTACCACTGCAAATGTGGACCCTGGGGTTGAAATGAAGGAGTGTGACCTGGGAGGTATCTTTTGTCCATTCTCTTCTTTCCTGGGCCAAACAAATGGAAGCATTTCAATCCAACATAATCACATAAAAGAAGAACATTACCTAGCCAAGCCCTCAGAAGGGCAGAGATGCTGGCAAGCTCCCAGCTCATTTGCTCTGCATATGCATGATGGTAGAATGTTAATTACATGATCCCATAGTGCTCCTTTCTGCAGGACACCTCCCTTCAGTGCAGGGGATAATGGTGCTCAGCTAATGAGCAGCTCTGTGCTGCCTGGTTTGCACGTGGTGGTTCCGTGTGTGGCCTCCATGCTTTCTTTTCTGCACACTATTCAAACCCAGCTCTCAAGGCAGTGATTAATGCTCTCAAGGACTTCTCCATGGCAACAATCAGTCTGGCATTCCCTAATTTTCAAGTGCTTTACTTTGCAACATTAACAATCTTTTCTGTTAAAAAAGATGTGTTGTGTCCTATAATTTTAATGCAGGTTTTTAGTCCTGGCTTCAAAGCTTCACTTTGTGTCTCTCCTTTGATTTCCAAGATTGTTGAGGTAGTAGAAGCAGGATACTTCCCACTCCATAGGATGTGGCTGCCTGTGAGAACTTGGAACATTTTTGTCCTGTATTTCTCTTCAGGGCTTGTAAATAAATGGTTACATACTGAAGAGATGCAGTAGCTGCTGAGGGTATTGGAATCTCTTTGCCACTGCAGAAGAAGCCAGGAGGTCCTTGCAGAAATTAATGGGAACAGTAGGAAGCAATTGTCCATCCAATCATAAAGTCTGTGCCCACAGTCAGAGTCCTGGAGGTGCTCCACAGCCAGGCAGTATGTAAATTTGATTTCTATTTTCATTGCTTAGAGGTAACCATCAACAGATGGCACTTTGAAACACTCATATTTTTGGCTAATAGAGTTACTGCTGCCAACTGTCCTGTCCTCCAAGCAGTGATTAGCTATATTGTTATTAATAAATAACACCTAATAATGATACAAACAGGCCAAACCCTGAAGTCCCTGAAGTCCTAAACAACTCCTACTCTTCAAACTTTGTGCTTGTGTCTTTGGATGACAAAGTGGTTTACTGCACTGAGCCAAGTCCTTCTTTCTGATCTGCATTACCAATCCCTGTTTTTCAATTCAGATCCTATTGGCACCCTCCAGATGAGCTCTCACCAGTGGGAATTCCATATGGCCATTCCAAACAGAACTTGCTCATGCAGGACTCAGCCACAGAAACTTTAATCAAAACTTCCAATCAATGCCCAGAGCAGAGGAGCCAAAAACTCTGCCTGACTTCCTGCACTCATGGCCAGATGGTCCCTTCCAAGTCCAAAGAATTCAAGTGTTCATTTGAAAGGAAAAGTGAGATCCCAGCTTTTATGGTTACTGTGATAACCCTCTGGACGTGGTTGGAAGGAGACCCAATGACTTCTACCTGAGGAAATGTGTGTGGTATAAGGGCCAGTTGCTCACAACAAATCAATATCTTGTACAAGTGACTGTTTGGAAACGCTACAGAGGACATTGGGAAAGCAGCAGAAGGTGGGAGAGGATCCAACTTAAGGCCAGTCTTCAAAAAAGGAAGGAGGACAACCCTGAAAGTCTCTCCTCTGTAAAAGCAACACCTCCACTTGGTGAAATTAAGGAGAAGAATACTGGGTGAAATAAAGAAACTGGGAGGAGTGGCTGACACCCCATCAGGCTGTGCTCTCAGGCACCAAGACCTGGACAAGCTGAGAGTTGGGGGAGAAGAATCTCATCAAGTTCAACAAGGTCAAGAGCAGAGTCCTGCACTTTGGGTGGAATAACCTCAGGGACCAGGATAAGTTAGGGGTTGAGCTGCTGGAAAGCAGCTTTGCAGAGAAGGAGCTGGGAGTGCTGGTGGACAAGAAGTTGTCCATGAGCCAGCAATGTGCCCCCATGGCCAAGAAGGCCAATGGTCTCCCGGGGTGCATGAAGAAGAGTGTGAGCAGCAGGGCAAGGAAGGGTCTCTTCCACCTCTATTCTGCCCTAGTGGGGCCACATCTGGTGTGTTTTGTCCAGTAGTGGACTCCCCAGTTGAAGAGAGACAAGGAACTACTGGAGAGAGTCCAGCAGAGGCTAGGAAGATGCTGAGGGCACTGGAGCATCCCTGGCAGGAGGAAAGGCTGAGAGCCCTTTTGATTCTATAATATTTAGAATAGGAAACATTTTTAGGCAACTGCTCAACCAAATACCTCCTTGCTATTAAATTCCTGGCATACTTTGAGTGGCCATGTGGGACCTAGTGCCATTTCTTCTAGTAGTCCTTCTACTTCTAGCCAGACTTTGATCCCACAGACCAATTTCATTGGCAGTTTTGCCAGAGAAAGGAGTGATGATTGAAAAAACTTGGCCCAAAACTTCAGAGCAGAAGTGGCAGTAAACATTAGTCACTGTAGCAAACTAATTTGTTTTCCATATGGCATTTTCAATGGAGTGTGGAAGATTCACAAGTGAAATAATAATTACAAATGAGGAATACTTTGAGAAAAAAAAAAAAAAAGTGTTTTTCTCCCTCTGCATCACTTAAAAGGATTTCTAATTAAGTCAGTACTTGATTATGCTGGAGATGACATTGGCAGCCAAATGATAGTTTGTTGGGTTTTGTTCCCAGGGAAAGATTGTTCCCAAGAGCAGTAAAATTCCTACATCTCTTCAGCCTGAGGTGCTGCTGAGCTGGAAGAGAGGTGAGAGAGGTGTTTAATCCCCTGTGGAAAATCAGGTGCTGAACAGTTTCTGAATAATCTTGCCTAGAGTAGGAAATTTTGCTTCTCAAGGTGAGGATCAGATGTTACTGCTTTAGCCAAGTCAAAGACAGATGCTTGAAGATATCCTTGGAGCTGTACCTGGCTAACCTCAAAGCCAACTCAGAGCTGGAATTGATGTTCTAAGGCAGAATGGAAGTAGCTTCATGAGATCTCAGCCCTAAGAGAACAACACCCCAGAATACCTTACTCTCCTTCCAAACTGCTGAGGGAGTGAGGGGGGAAGGGGCAACAGTTTGTGTTGGACTAGGTGACCTGTAAAGATCTCTTCCAAGCCCAAACATTCTGATTCTATAACTGCAGAGCCAAGACTTTGTTAGCTCAATGAATATTTTGTAACCCTAATAATCCAAAATTCCTAATTAATCTTTTTTAAGTCCCCTCTGTAATTTTTTTAATCTAAAACACCCTTCCCAGACTCTACCCCTTCCCTCTGGTGTGATGCTCACTCTGCCAGTGGCCCTCTGGATCCCAGGACAGGTCTGGATCAGCCTCCCCCAAAGCACAGTCAGGGAGAAAGTTCCAAGCCACCACCACCCTGATCTCCTCCCTGGCAGGAGTGTGATGTCCATGGTGGAGTTTCTAGTTTCTTTCTCTTCACTCTTGAGTTCCTCCAGGGATATTTTCCTGTCCCCTCTCCCCATCACCTGCTGTCTTCACCCTGGTCCCCAGCACCAGTGGCAGAGCTACCCAGTGCCCTGGCAGGCACATAAAGGGCTGATGTTTGCTGGGCAGTGCCTTCCTGGGGCAGCAGCCCTTGGCCACATGGGGTGTTCTCAGCACTGAGCTCTGGCAGGTTGGGTACAAAGCCCTTGTCCATGGCACACTGGTTGTGACAGGGACACTCAGCTCAGGGCACAGCAGAGCTATCCTGTGGTGTTGGGTGACCACAAATCATATTTCTTAGCTTACAGCTTCAGCCCAGACTGCAGAGCAATGAGAGGTTTGGCTCTGGAGAGTCAGTTTTAACATATAAAATATAAAATCTGAGGATAATCTAAGATCTGGCTCAGGTCTCAGTTCACTTTTCAGGCCTCTCTTGGAAGAACATGTTTTTCTGCAGTGATTTATGCAGAGACTACATCTAAATGGGAAGAAATAGAAGACCAATTTGTTGGTGCACCTTTATAACCAAGGTATTTGATCATCTGTCCTCAACCACCCATCTTCCATCTCACCAAGAAGCCTGAGGCCAGTCCTGTCTCTGATTTTCATTGCCAGTCAGTCACAGAGAAGTTGCAGAAGTTCAACCTCCACAGATAACTGAACCTGGGGAAAGATTTAGAGCTCATGACTGTATTTTGGTTGGTAGGACAAATGCTGACTGGACTTTTTCTTTCTTTCATGCAACTTAGATCCTGTCTGCTCAGATCTTTATACAAATTTGGCTTGCAGTTCTTATCTTTTAATGGTTGTCTAGCATATGCATAGAGCAGCAATGTCAGAGCCCTGTTCTGAATACAGAACATCCTGATGGCAGCAGAATAGGGCTGAATTAATTAAATGACCCTCACTGAAAGACAAACTAAGGCCTGAAGCATCAGATCCCATGGGGCAATGTCCATTTCTATCACATTTGCTGCTCAGGGACCTCAAAGTACTTTAAGAGTAGGATTTTTCAAAAGAGCTAGCAGTAAAGATAATTCTTCTTTCCCTCACTCAGGGGAAGTGCACAAACCAGACACATTTTTGTTTATCCCAGAAGAGGCCACAGGCCACAATTGGCTACAGTTGATCTGGAGGAACATTTTCTCTTTGCAGATGTATCCACTCAGTAGGAGGCATCACCAGAAGGAATGGTCAAGTCTTTTCCAAGATTTCAATATCTTATTTATAGATTTGATGCTCTGCTGGGATGGGATCAATTTAAACTACCAGCATGGATACAGGGAAGTTCCATCTCAACATGAGGAAGGACTTCTTTGCTGTGAGGGTGCCAGAGAGGTTGTGGAGTCTCCTCCTGGGGAGAGATTCCAAGCCCGACTGGAGGTAACCCTGGGCAAGCTGCTGTGGGTGACCCTGCTGGAGCAGGGGGATTGGACTGGATGATCCCCAGAGGTCCCTTCCAACCCTCACCAAGTTGGGATTCTGTGGTTCTGTGTATGGTCCAAGGTATTGGAGATGCAAGCACACCATATCCTTCTTCAGTGTGTAACTCTGATAAACAAGCAGTTTCCTCTCACCTGTGCAATTCAGTTCATGGCTCAAGTATCTGAGCCAAAATTACTCCATATTAAAGTGATAAATTAGAACTATTTAATATTTAATGATGGGAGGGAAAATACTTGCTAAAACCATAAAATATCTACAGGGTAATCTCTATTGTATCAGATAGGAATGTTCCATTAACAGAGATGGTTCTGAGTTTTAATATCTTATTTGAGGCTATTTCCTCTTGGAGAACATGCAGTGCTATTGCCATCTAAATTTATGAACAAATTCCTCAGGCCACATTTGTTTCCCATTTATTGCTTTTCCTTTACTTTCATGACACTCTGGGATTGCCAGTGCTGGAGGAGAAATGATTTCGACTTTTATTTTCTAAGATTGAACCCACACCATTTCCCTCCTGGTTTTTGGGGTTGCTTTGGGAGATGAAATTCCAGGACTTCAGGAAACTTATAGAACTCACAGCACAGATCTTTAATGGGACTTTATCAATAAATCATTTCAATCTGCCCTCTCTCCATTCTGCTTCAGCAGGATTATGCTGCACATGACAGTTTGGGTACATAGAACACCTGGAGTGATCAGCGGCAATGTGTTGGGGTTGGAAAAAGATGTCATCATGTTATTATGGGGTGCATAGGGAAGGACCCAGCTATGAAACTCTGACAGTTGCAAGCCAATATAGCACTTGTTTAACATCAAGGGCTTCAGTAATGAGGGAGTGCAGGAAGGGAAGGAGATTATGTCATGTAAGGAACCATGGTGGGGGTGGAATTTGAGACAGGGGTGATTTGGGGTGGAATTTGAGACAGGGATGACTTGGGGTGGAATTTAAGACAGGAATGATTTGGGATGGAGTTTAAAGACAGGGATGCCTTGGAGTAGAATTTGAGACAGGGATGATTTGGGATGGAATTTAAGGACAGGGATGCCTTGAGGTGGAATTTAAGACAGGGATGGTTTGAGGAGAAATCCAACCAGGTCATTGGGGTTAACCCCCTTGCTGTTGTGAAATGGCCTGAGATCTTTGATGGCCATCAGTGTTGAGGAGCTTGTCTTTCACATCTGATCAGATGGCAGGAGAGCAGGGAATTGGTTTACTCTCTTTAACACTGGGCTCCTCTCCTGCAAGTGTCACAAAAGATATTTCTTTGCAGGCAGATGTCGGCTGCCAGTGGGAAGCTGAGAAATGCCAGTTTTAATTAAAAGCTTTATTTTCAAATACAATCCAGAGATTATAAGCACTAAGAAGGACTTCTCCACTGGGAGGCTTCAATGTGAGGCCCTGAGCAAAACAGCAGTAATTGAAAGACAAGGCCTAATTCCCCTTCTCCCAGCTGGGTCTAACCACGAGGCAGGGACATCAATCCAGCCCTTGAAGGAGTGCTGGCAGCATCTCAGGTTTGTCATTGCCTCTGTTGTCAGAGGGAAGGAAGCCAAAGCATGGCTTTTAGATCTTCCTATCCCTTTTCTCTCAAGTTGGCTTATGAAGGAAAAAAAAAAAACAACCCAAAGAGAGGGGCAAAGCTGTTAGAGGAGAAGGCTGAAAGGTACCTCTCTGACACAGCTGCAGTGCCTCAGCTCTTTCCCGTTTAGAACATTGTGGTTTCATGTCATTTTGGCACATTCCTGGGAACCTGCACCCACTTTTATCCACCCCAGGATGGTTCTGAGTCACAGGAAGGCTTTTCTGGATTCAGCTTGCTGTGGCAGCCTCACCCATTTCCTACCTCAAGTGAAGGCATAGCTGAAAATGGGACAAAGCAGACCTGAGAGCTCTATGCTGCCTTAGATGCTTAGTCTCCAGGGCTTACACTGGCCACTTTGAAGGAATCCACTGCTTTGAAACCAAAAATCAGCTCATGTCAACAACTCCATCTGCTCTACACATCAGCCTTTCTCTACCCACTCTCTGTCTTTACAGATTTTTGTGGTGCCTGCACATCAGTTTCTACTTTCTTGATGGTTCTGTTTCATTGCTCCTCACACTTACTGAAAGTAAAAATAATGACTAGAGAATCAATGATCATAGGATCATAGGATTGTTTTGGGATGAAATATAATTCATGCTTTCAGTTATCCATGCATTAGGAGCAATTTCTTCTCCAAAAGGGTTGTCAAGCCCTGGCCCAGGCTGCCCAGGGCAGTGGTGGAGTCACCATCCCTGGAGGGACTGAAAAGCCATGGAGATGTGGTGCTGAGGGCCATGGTTTAGTGGTGATGTCCTGGCTTGGGTTACAGTTAGTTCTGTTCCAGGACCAGACCAGGTCAGATGACCTGGAAGTGCTGTTTAAAACTTGAACCTGATGATCTTAAAGGTCTCTTCCAACCAAAACAATTTTGATTCTGTGATTCAATGACTTTTGTAAGACTTTAGGATCCATAAGGGACTCTGTAAGAGGACCAGATATGTCATGAATTACTGGTTACATCCATCCCC
Source organism: Galbula dea (assembly GCA_013399015.1). NCBI lineage: Eukaryota > Metazoa > Chordata > Aves > Piciformes > Galbulidae > Galbula > Galbula dea. The sequence goes on from VWZX01005637.1 coordinate 54,438, forward strand.
AGCTTGTGCTTGCACCACATTGTACCTGAGATGCATAAGATCCTCTTGCCTCATTCTTTGTTTGTGATAAGGTGAATTTGGAAACAAAACACATTTGGGCAGATCTGCAGCACTTACCCCAATGAATCAACATGTTATCTGCTTTCCCTTCTTGTTCTCCTCCTTCCCAGGTAGTTTTCCTTGCCTCTTTCAAGCCCCACTGCTGTAGTACTCTATCAAGCTCTGTACATATATTTAAATGTAATAAGATAGATTACAAGAATTGATTTTCCCCAGGGTCAGGTCGATAAGACTGTATAAGCAAGGAGTATACAATGCTTCTGAAAGGGCTGGCTGAGGGAGATTAATTAATGATATGCACTTTAGAATCATCCAAATAACCAGAGCTCTTCTCAGCTCACCTGAGCTATTAGCTGAATCTCTTGTGAGGCTGCACGGCTTGCTGCCAACCCAACACTATACAGATTTCTCTTGGAGTAATCACAGCAGTGCCAGAGCTTCTGGAAGATCCAAAGGTTACTCTGCCCTTACTCCTTTCAAGGAGAAATCACAGTGTGAAGTAAATCAACTTTTGAACAGCACAGCACTGACCTACCTAATCTTTACTGTGGTAGAACAGGGAAAATACATTAAAAAAACCCCCACCTTGCTGTAAATTCTTAGTCCTGTTTGGTTTCCCTTTGAAATTCAGCTTTTGGAAACAATGGAGAAGGAATAAAACCAGGGAGAGATGCTGCCTTCTGGCAGTGTTGGAAAAAATAGATATTAGACCATCTGAGAGGGGATCTGCTCAGTGCTTAGCAATATCTCAAGGGTGGGAGCTGGAGGGTGGTGCCCAGGGACAGCCCAAGGGGTACTGGGCACCAGCTGGAAGCCAGGAGGTTCCAGCTGAGCAGGAGGAGAAGCTTGTTTGGTGTGAGGGTGTTGGAGCCCTGGCCCAGGCTGCTCAGAGAGGCTGTGGAGTCTCCTTGTGGGGAGAGATTCCAAGCCCAGCTGGAGGTGACCCTGGGCAACCTCTTGTTTCCTCTTGTCCTGGACAGGGCTTAGCACATGAATTGGGGTGGGCTGGACAGAAAGGAAACAGAGCTTTAATCCTGGGGTTTCATCTAGCCTGTGATCCAAGAAACTCACTCCCCAAACAGTAAGATTTTCTGAACAGGTTGCTTGACCTTTTCATTACTATTATTTATGGGCCAGTAATGTGCAGCCTCTTTTAAACTCTTAAATGAGCACTGCTGGGTGAAAGGTTGGTATTTTAAGAGAACTTTCTTCTGCTTCAAGTTTATTATCACTGAATGTAATGCTGTTGACATCTGACATTTACAGAGTCTGCTTCACCTCCAGTAATCCCAGAACATTTTGCAAATGAGTGAGCCAGATGCTCAGCTCCTAAAAGTTTTCCTAGCTTTATTGATATCACCAGAGACATCCTAATTACACCAAATGTCTGTATGTGGCAAAGTGAGGTAATGGCCTTAACCAGAGCAACCAATTCATCCATAAGGAACAGACTTTTAGATACATGGCTGCTCCTTTATGACCTTGCATGATCTCCAGGAGGCCTGGGGAACCCCAGACCTTGCCTGTTTCTTCCAGCTTGGTCAGTTTGCCCAGGATATTTGTCACCATTCCCTCTCCCTTGACCTCCTTCCTATCCTTAGACAGTCACAGCAGCTCAACACAGCTATTATTCACTATTCACTGTCAGGGTGGGGAGACACTGCCACAGGTTGCCCAGAGAGGGAATCTGTGCCCAGATTACTGCCACTAGAGTAAGACAAGAGCATCTTGGAGGTATGTAGAAGCTAGCTGTAGGCTTTGCAGATCAAGAACCAGAAGAAGTGTGGCTTTCAGAACTGCATTTCACAAGTATATATTGGGCTCTCCATTGTAAATTCTCCAATGAGCTATGGAGATATACTCCAAAATGTAAAGCTTCAAGCTCCTAAAAGCATTTCAATCAAGCTGAAGTCAACATTCAAAATGGAATACAGAAATAGGAAGGATGGGAAGAAACTCTGCTGCCTTCCTGGACCCATCTCTTGAAGACAAACATAAGACAACATTTGGAAAGCTGTCAGGGAGTTCATGCAAGGACACAGTTTGCAGACATGAATTAGAATATGCTTCTCAGATGTCTCACTATAAGGCACAGGGATTTTTGCATCATTTCTGCTCTTTTCTTTACCCTTATCATCTTGTAACACCCTTTGCAAAGTGCAGATGTCAGAACAGGTGCAGATATCCAGTAATGGTCTTGCAAATGCCCTTTGTAGAGGAAACACTGCCCTTCTTCCACTGCTGCTCCCTCCTCGTGTACTCAGGGATCACATCCTCTCTCTGAACTGTGCTATCATGCTGTGAGCTTACCTTTGGGTGAGTCTCCCTTGTTTCCCCAAGGCAGCAGCAGCAGCACAGATTATGTCTCCTGTCTTGTCAGCAGGACCTACACTCTTCAGAGCTGGATGACCTGGTGGTGACTCCTTTCACAGGCAGGCTGAAGCCAGCCCATCTCACCAGGTCACTCCAGCTCAGTCATTATCAACCTCTCCAGTTCCAGAGACATCTGCAAACGTGACCAAGAGTTGTTTTACTTCTTTCATCAGATTCCTGATGAAGACACTGAACAGTGACAGCACCATTCATGCACACTGCCTTCAGCAGCTCTGCTCTGGAGCAGTAACCTTTGAAGGGAGGGAGAGAAACAGGCACCTGAGAGGAGCCAGGTCCTAAATCGTCACAGCAAGGTTCTCTAGTGTCTGTCTATCTGGCCCTGGTTACTCCAAGAGTCATCTTTCACAACTGAACTTGTAGTCCAGTTTGGTTAGAGCTATTTTCCACCCAGGTCCATCAGTTGTCATAATTCTCCTACCTCCCTAAAAGCCTGCACTGGTTGCAGTCATAGAATCACAGAATGGTTTGGGTTGGAAAGGACCCTTCAAAGGTCATCTAGTCCAACCCCTCTGCACTAAGGAGGAACATCTTCAACCAGATCAGGTTGCTCAGAACCCCAGCCAACCTGAGCTGGGATGGTTCCAGGGATGGGACATCTGCCACCTCTCTGGGAAAGCTGGGACAATGTTTCACCACCATCACTGTAAAAAATTGCTTCCTTATGTTTAGTCTCCATCTCCCTCTTTTATTTTCAAACCCTCACCCCTTCTCCTGTCCCAACAGGCCCTGCTAGAAAGTCTGTCCTCATCTTTCTCACAGACCCACCTTTCAGTACTACAAGGCTGCAGGAAGGTCTCCCTGGAGCCTTCTCTTCTCCAGGCTGAACAATCCCAACTCTCTCAGCCTGGCCTCACAGCAGAGGGGTTCCAACCTTCAGATCATTTCTGTGGCCTCTTCTGGCCCTGCTCCACCAGGTCCATACCTCTCTTGTGCTGAGGACCCCACAGCACTGCAGCTGAGGTCTCCCCAGAGCAGAGGGGCAGAATCCCCTCCCTTGACCTGCTGGCCACAAGGTATCTTTAGTGCTTAGTTGCTACAGAAAGTCAAAAGCTTCACTGAAGTAAGGTGCACCTGCTGCTTTGCTGTGTATCTCAAACATGCCTAGGTAGAGCACACCTGCTGTGCTGGCTTAAGGGCAACAGGATTCCACTGCCATTTCTGATCCCCTCTGGCTGTTCTTGGCATGCCTGCAAGAGCCATGTCTCTGATGGGTAGACATGCTAGAAAAGTTGGGCCCTAAAAAACAAACCATAGGCAGAAACACAGAGTAAAATGGTCAGGAGGCAGATTGTCTTGGTTACATGGTTAGCACTTCAATTACCCACTTGTGGAAGCAGCAGAGAGGGGGCTGGGAACAAGGTGGTCCAGGTGGAATGCAGGATGAAACACCTCCTACACTCTGAGGTAGCTGAATGTGTCTGGAGTGAGTGTGTGTAGGAGCTGCTGCTTTCTGCCAGGAGACAGTTGAAATTATTACTGCTCTTTGTCACTCTCTTCCTCACAAACCAAGTTACTGAGTGTTTTGCAGCAAAAGAGCTGTTCCCTGCCCAAAATAGATGCACCTGGGACACTTCCACTTGAAATCAGTTATCCATTCCAGGATTGCTTTTCCCTGGCTGAGGATAACAAGCAGAACCAGAAAATGAAGCACATCTTAACCTGCTCTATAGCCTTTGACCTCCTCAGATGTCATGAAAAGCAGGTGAAGCATCTCAGCAGGTCTGAGGGGTCTGGGCAATATGGCACAGAGATCAGGATGCTTATGAGTGATTAACAGCTCAGCAGCAGTTGTGTATCTCAGCATACTTTGTTCCAGGAGCAGCCTTGTCATCAGTGCTGCAGTAGCAAGATTTTAGGGATGGATGAAGTGAAGATAGGTGCTGGCAGAGTGATTTAGGAAAGGTGGGAAGCTAATTTAGCTGTCAGGACAAATAAGGGAGGGGTGGATTTTTTTTGCAGCATAAAGTAGAAGAGGGGAGGAAAGGGAAGTCAAACCTGATCTTCAGTTTAATCAGCCAGAATGCAAGAGGAAGAATGGTGTTATTAAGTGGATTAGTTAAGAGAGGTAATAGAAAGAGTTTAGAGGGAAGTGGGTCCTTTGGGAAGTTCCATCTGAATGCTGCAGTCTCTGAAGTGTCCCAGTGGAAATTCAACTAAAGTTGTAAACAACTGCAGATGAGTGAAAGGTGACAATGAAGGATGGGAAACACATGGCCCTGATTACCAAATGAGGTCTGCCAAAGCAGATAAATAAGTCAACCTCATTTGCACTCCCCAGATGAAGTAATATGCAGATTAAGACCCCAGGAAGATGGTGGAATCATAGAAAAAATATGGGTGGGAAAGAACTCTGAGATCATCAAGTCCAACCCTTAACCTAACACTGCCTTGCTCATCACTAAACCATGGCCCCAAGCACCATATCTACATGTTTTTTGGAACACTTCAAGAGATGGAGACTCCACCACCTCCCTGGACAGCCTGGGCCAATGCCTGATTTCTTCACCCTCTCAGTGAAGAAATTTTTCCCAATATCTAATCTGAACCTCAAGAAGATGCAAGTCAGAAGATTTGGACTGGAGAACAGAAAAGAGATCCCTGCAAGCCACTGAGGTACAGAACAGTTTCATACCTGCCTTAGACCAAAACTACCAGCTGATGGGTACACAGAACCCAGAGGAGGATTCCAAAAGACAGGGAAAAGTGGAAGGAAGAAGGGGATAGCTGCAGAGAGAGAAATACTCAGAGAGCACACGGACAGGTTGCAGTGACATCAAGTCACAGAAGCCAAGAGAGAACAAGAACTCAAAGGGGGATGAAAATGAAGCAAAGTTTTGGCTCCTTTCTCAGGTAGGTATCATCCCTAGTGGTTTCCATGGAGACAGAGGATGCTGGGTGGAAGTGCATACAGAGAGAAGGGAGAAAGCAATGCAGGAGAGGTACACAGATAAAAGGAAGTGAAGAGAGATGGGACAATAGCTAGAAAGACAGATGAATCTAGGAGAGTGCTTTTCATGGAGGCAAGAGTGGTTTTGAAAGTGGAACTGAAGTAGTGAAGGGAGAAGAAAAGGTTTGTAGAGGAGACTAGAGGGAGCCAGGGAAGGTGGAGTTAATGTGAAGATCTGAAAGTGAGGTTCATGGAGAGTGAATTTAAACAAACAGAAGAATTGCTGCAGAAAGTGCAGGTCCCATTTGTGCTCATCCTGTTGGGAAGGTTGCCACAGGCCACATTTGCACCCAGAGGAGTTTTTAGACCAAACTGTTCTCAGCTTTATTCCCACCCAATGGCTGCTCTGCTGTGAGCTGGTCATGGCAACATCTACTCGCTGGCATCTACAGGTCCTTTTGAGTCCATCTATTCTTAAAGCTCAGTCCAGATTTCATTTGGAGAGCCCAGATTATCCTACTTTGTGTCCAGGCAGAAAAATTAGCTCTCAGGTTCTGTGTGCAGCAGAAGCATCAGTGGTTTGCCAGGCAGGGAGAAGAAATATCACCAGGGCCTTGAGAAGCAAGATATGGATTTATTGTGGAATAGAGAGCAGAGTTTAGTGAGGACAGCTTCTTGGACAGCTCAAGGTTCTTGCCAGAGACTGAGAGAACCCAACTGAGTGGCCACCAGCTCTTTTCCCCTGCTACTGACAGGAGCAGATTAGCAGATTGCCCAAGATGTGAGCCCTGACCCTGCAACTGCTCCACATGGACAACAGCAAGGCTTTTACCTTCCCAGCCAGGATTTTCCTACTTTGTTTCAGTAAGGACCCAAGAGAGCAGCCAACATGGACAATATCCATTTCCCTCTTTCCCTTCCAAAAACTAACACACTGCTAGTAGCTTGCAGGCAGAGGAGTGCCACTTAGTGGCTTCTGGGCAGGATGAAGCTGCAAAAGGAAGCCTGTGCCACCTAGAAATCCTATTAGACACTTTGTGATGAAGCCCAAACACCAGCTCTCAGCAGCAGGAATGGTAGAATCCTAGAATGCCCTATGCTGGAAGGGACCCAGGAGGATCATGGAGTCCAACTCCTGACCACACCACGTAGCCTAGCCCTGTCATGACCAAAGCATGGAGCTCAATTGCTCTGATTTAGTTGTAATCACTAGTATATCTGACTACAAAATACACCATCATAACTACTCCTCTGTGTGTCTTTCCATGTTCATTTGGAAGAAGTATGGCAGATGATAAACCACAGCAACATCCCCCAAGCCCACAGGGTTTAATGAAGAATTAAGGAGATTGGAACTGCCTAGCTGAAATAATAGGGAGGAAATTGAATTATTCCCCTCCCCTAGTAAATGCACAGATTCTTGAGCATTTCTGCCAAAATTATTTTGCTAACCCAGGGTGTGAAATGCAGCCTCTTTTCACATGGGTGCACTAAGCAGAGATGCTTTGAAGAGGATGGAAAGGCATCAGGATGAAAAAGCTCTCCCGACGTGTGGTTATCTCAGCTCTCAACTGTCTCACAGCTGTTCCTAGCTCCATTAGGTGGAAGACTGGGTAATTTATAGAAGTCATTCTTAACAGTTTGATTGTTGGTATATATCTGTTGAATTGATTGGCTGGGGAGACAGATCTTGATGTTTATAATAGCAATAACATCCTTGGCAGATTACTGCTCCATTTATCCCCCATGTTAACGGTGCTAGCCACCAACTAGCCCTTGCTATTCTGCTGTTATTTCTTAATTAGCAGACTAATTGTAGGGAAGAGGCCAGGATGCATGAGATTGGCTGGGCTGGACAAGAAACCACAGAACCTAGAGGTGCAGATCTCTCTCTTTTGATATGCTCACAGCTCTGGCTGAGATCAGTGGGATTAAAACACTCAAGCTTGTGCTTTTGTTTGGGTTTGAAGTTTGCTAATCCTCTGCAGCCTAGAGAGAGATTTCCCACTGAAGTCCACAGGAGTTTGGTTACAGATGAGGCTGACTTAACTCTTGAATTTGATGATCTTAAAGGTCTCTTCCATCCAACAGAATTCTGTGAAAACATTACCTTTAGTGCTTTTTCTGGGGAGGTCTTATCCCTCCCATTTCATGTCACACCCAAGTCTCTTCTGCTCAGACTGCTGGTGCCAAGGCTAATTTATGTCATACACTCTCCATTCTCTTTCATCTTTTCCTTGAGGGGTGAACTGTTACCTCTTGGGATGCATTTTCTTAGATGGTTTGGGAAGAGCTGGGAACAGGATCAGTAATTTTTTTATGCATATGAGCCTTTATTCTACATGTATTAAAAAGAACTGTGTCCACATCTCTTAAATGTCACCAAGCCCAGCAGGGTCAGGGTGACATCAATGGCTTCAGCACATACATGGACAAGCTCACCCAGAGTTTACCAGTCCAGATCAAAACAGTCTCCACTCAGCCTGTAATCCATGGCTTGGAAGTGATGCTCAAACCCAATTTATTAAAACCACATTTGTTTTGCAAGCACACCAGCTTCCTGATTAATTTCCAGCACCTTGGGTTATTTAATGCTGTAGGTTTCATTGTCATTTTTGATTTTCCACCGAGTGCTTGATTGATAGAATCCATTGTGAGGCTGTTCTTGGAGCACATTGTTCTTGTCAAATAACAATGAGCACCTCATTGATGAAAAGTCAGCCTGCCTTTTATATATGGCAAAATCATCATGCAAGCTTTGGGCCCATGTGCTGAGCATATGCACAAATGACTGAAGGAGTGGGAAATTAAGCCAGGAAAGTTTAATATCGTAGAGGAGTTCCCGTGCCAGTTGAATAGCTAAATTCAGCTGGCAAAACATACCCCAGCAATCCATGACTCAGATGGTAATCAGTGTTAGATGCTCTCTTTGTTGGTATGCTACTGCTGACTGGTGGGACCAAGAGTGTGGATCAGTTTTAGATTAAGGGAGCCTTTTGTTTGGAAGGCACTTGGGGTTTGTTTGGCTTTTGATAGCTAACCCCAGCGATGGCTTTGGATATTGGAGGTGGTAGAGGGGAAAAGAAGTCTCTGCCTGGTCTTCTGGTTCATCCTTCTGCCACCTGTAGGACTGCACTCCATAAAAAACAACTTCCTGTGGTCCTTGGAGAGCCCAAATCCCTCCTCGTGTGCTCTTTGCTCTGCTCTGTGGTGTCACAAGTGAAGGGAGTGCAAATTGCAGCTTGCAGGAGCAGTGAGATCTTCAAGCATGAAAACCAGAACTGACAGTGTCTCTGTGCTTCTGTCAAAGTAACCTCACACCTCCTTGGGCTGTGACACTGATTTCACTCATCAGACTGCAGGTATAAAGGGCAGAGAGGTTGAAAGTGGAGCTGGAGTCCCGAGGAAGAGGTTTCTCACATACAGAGTAGTGATGGTAGAGGAAGTAACCCATGAATATCAATAGGCACCTCCACAGGTCTTTCAGCTACTGATACCCTGTGAGCTACTCGAGGAAATATTTTCCTCTTCTCCTCTTGCTGAGGATAAATACAGGTCTATCTTTAAAAAGTCAGCTGTAAACTTTACATCTGTCAAAGTGGAAGCTGTGCCATCCATGACCTATGGCATTGTCAGATTAGTCCTATCACAGATGCAGTGTCCATTTACCTCTTCCTCAGCCAAATTTCTTGCCCCAGTATGAAAATCCATTATTATGTTACTTCTGTTTTCAGCTCAAACTCTGGAGACACTCATCTAACCCTCAATGTTCTTGTCAAGAACAATGGAGTCACACAAATAGAGATGAAAGGAGTTTTCCATGTCTACTTATGTAGGCTCACCTTTACCTCCTGTCTTTGCTCAGGCACCTTTTGAGGATGTTCTGCAGAGCAGAAATCAGGAGTCCTAAAAGCAGATCCTGTCATAGCCATTTTATATCAGCCTCATCTCCACCAATCTTCTCCTTTTACCATCCTGCATCTCTGGGAAGCCAACTGTTCTCTCCTGAGGTACTGCCAGAAAGACTGCCTTCTGCAGAAGGAGCTGCTGGGAGCACTTAGCACCTGGGAATCCTCTTCAGCACGGAGCAGTGTCAGCTTAGTGCCCAGGGAACTGCAGTCATGAGCCCCAAGACCATTTCCAGAAGCAACTGCATGGAGCTGTCACTGGAAATGTGATTTAGCTGAGAACAAGGAAGCTGAGAGATCTCCTAACACTGATTCAACAACAAACTGGGAGCAGAGAGAGAGGGATAAGAGGAAACCTTTCCTTAAATGGGCTACAGTTGAGCCCTAAGCATGTTATTAGGGTGTTTTACCACATGCCTTGGCCTCTCTGTTTTTAAATCTGCCTCAGGTTGAAGGATTTTCATGACAGAAACAACACTGTTTGCTGAGTTTGGAAAGAGTATCCAAACCCTGTTGCAGGCAAATAGATAGGAATGGTCTCATGGGATGCTTTGCTAAAGTCTCCTTAGCTATTTCATCAGGTGCCAACAGAGATGAACAATGTGTAGAGGCAAGCCAATGAGTCTACTTAAGGCATCTGTGCACTTGTCATCTTCAAAGAGCCTCCAAGTTCTTCTCACTCTAACCCCATACCATCAAATGTAAGATACATTAGAAGGTGAAGGATAGTATTAAACTCTTTATATTAGACTCTGGGCAGCAGTAGAAACCACAATGTTCTCTTTCTTCTGCCTTTTTCTACTCTTCTAGCAGGATGCCTCTGGAGCATCCTTTGTAGGACCAGGGACTCTGCAAGAGCAAAGACATTGCATGGAGAGACAGCACAAAGGATGAGAGGAAGGATGAGTCTAACAAGTACTTGAACAGAGCCAAATCTTCACTGTGGACTGGAAGTTGTGTGCCTGGGAGAAGGGCTGAGTAGGTTGTTCTGAAATGAAAGCAGGTGAAAACAGAGTGAGTTGTGGTGGCAAGTGAGATGGAGCAAGTACTCTACCCCTGGGAGAGGCTGGCTGAAAGAGCTTTTTGTGATCAAAACTGGTTTTCATTGACAAATTGCTTTATTGAAACTATTCATTTAGTCTGTGTGTTCAGAGGAGGTGAGGAAATCTTGTTGGACTGCAGGGAAGATGAGGAGGGGGATTTGGCAGGGAGTGTAGTGGTAGGATGAGAGGTAACAGTTTCAAACTGAGAGGGAGAGATTTAGATTAGATATTAGGAAGAAATTCTTCACTGTGAGGGTGCTGAGGCACTGACATAAGTTGCCCAGAATGGTTATGGATGCCCCATCCCTGGAAGGGTTCAAGGCCAGGTTGGATGTGGCTTTGGGCAAGCTGGTCTGGTGAGTGGCATCCCTGCCCATGGCAGGAGGGTTGGGACTAGAAGATCTTGAAGGTCTTTTCCAACCCAAAACATCTGATGATTCTGTGATCTTCCATCTAAATCCTCATCCTTAAGCCACAGCAAGTCCCCTTCATGGAGACTTTTTAATATTTGGTTTGATTTCCAAGTGTGGATTTATCCGAGCCTGGCTTTTGGCAGTTCTTGCTTTCTGACCTCCATGAGGAACCTTTCTTGGCTGATGGAGCTGTCCCCATTACCTCCACTCCTGTCAGCAAAGGGAGGAAAGTGGTTTGGGAGCTGAAAAGCAGGGTTTGCTTCCCTACTCCTTGAGTATGTGAGGGATTTACTGCATCTATTTGTTTGTTAAGAGGATGTCTGAGTCAGGAGAAGAAAAATGACCTGAACAGCTCCCTACCTGTGGAAGAAAATGGCTTAAACCTCATCAGCTACAACTCATCATCCTTGACTCAGGGCTGAGCTCCTGTGTGCAGACTCTGAACTTCTCCTTATGAATCACCCTCTTTCCATAGCTGCTTTAAGCTTTGACATAAAGTTGTATAGATCTCCCACTAAAGCCCATGTTTTTCCCAGTGCTGGCAAAGCAAGAACATTAATTACCTGAAATTATCTCTGCTCCACTGAGGCACAGCATTTGCCTGTAGATTCTTCCAGTATGGAGGCTATTTCAGTGGCCCCTTCCCCTTCCCCT
>VWZX01005637.1:66190-226032 GCA_013399015.1 Galbula dea
CTCCCTCTCCCTTTCCCTTCCCCTTCCCCTTCCCCTTTCCCTTCTTCCCTTCCCCTTTCCTTTTCCCTTTTCCTTCTTTCCTTCCCCCTTCCCTCTTTATTCTTACCCACACGCCTTAGAGAATCCCCCTTCCACCCCTCAGCATAAAACCCCCAAACTTTTAGACTAATCAAGATCTAAACTGCACTCCTGGGAGAGAACAATTTCTCCATGTCTCCCAAACAAGCCACCCTGGCTACCACACTGCAGCCCAGTGCCCAGGCTTCAAGAGGCATGCAGTGCACTAAGACCTGGCAGATTGGCTCCTTTGGAACCCAGACAGAGCAATGCATCAGAGATGCAAATCTGCTCTGGGGATGCAGCTCCTCCCAGGGCCATTTGCCTATGGAGCAGAGCACTTGCCTGCCAGAACCTGTGATAGGTGAACACCTAGGATCTGTTATTCAGACACACACACTGAACCAAGGATTAATTGAGCTTCACATTTGGGTGAGGATATCCCAATGCTCTTCCAAATAGGAGAGGAATCACCAGCTGCAGTAGCTGGGTATGATTGGGGTTAGCTTCTAAAGCAAGCAAAGCCTGATGTCCAGAGGTACCCCTTCCAGCTGGAATAGCCTTGGCTGAGAAGCCTTTGGTGTGACTGTGCTGACTGTCCTTTGGGAGTGACATGGAGAGCTGCCAGGGAGGTTCAGGTTGAACATGAGGAACAATTTCTTCCCAAAAGGGTTATGAAGTCCTGACCCAGGCTGCCCAGGACAGTGGTGGAGTCACCATCCCTGGAGAGGTTTCAAAGCCCTGGAAATGTGGTGTTGAGGGAGATGGTTTAGTGGTGACCTGGCAGTGTTGGGTTAACAGTTGGAACTGGTCATCCTAAAGGTCTTTTCCAACCCAAACAAGAATCCTGCTCCATCTGAGAGCTGTTCAGTTGATAACAGAGAGGTAAGAGAGGCCAAAGAGAGAAGATGAAATGGTTTCTCAGCCATTTAATGTTGATGTCCTCAAACACATCTCTCAATAATCAGTGGTCACAGCATGCTTCAGGGTTGAAGAAGTCACTTTGGGTGTGGAGGGCTTGAGGAGACTGAGAGACCCTCATAGCAGAAATGAGAATGAATTAAATAAAGCCTGTGTGGGATCCTCTAGCCTTGGGTCCTTCCTAAAGAGGAGAGAAGAGGTTGGCACCTTGGTGTCCAAGCTCTTTGACTGCATCCTTTTTAATTCCTTAATAAAACTCTATTTATCTGATCTTCTGAATTTCCCTGAAATCCTGATTTCCCCAGAGCATCTTGCTAAGAGTGCAAAAGCTGAAGGAGAAGAAAGCAAACATGAAACAAAAAGGCAAAAGCATGAGTTCTTTTCTCTGTAATGAGTTCATTTGCTGGCATTCAGCTCACAGATTTGCTATTAATGTTAAATTAGCTGCTTAAATTAGCTAATTATATAAAATGTGTACAATGCTCTCCATGCAGGACAACTGGTGAAGAAACTCATTTTAGAGACCAAATTAGAAACAGGGGAAATGTTCAAATCAGGTGGAGAGTGGCCTCTGTCCAACATCCTGGTGAAGGAAAAGGCCACATGGTTCCAAGGGAGCTGGAGTACTGGGCTGTGTCTGTACTGATAAATAGCTATATGGCTTATGTCTTAGTGGAGAGCATGGCCAGGGTGTCCAGAGAAGGGCAAGGAAGGTGGGGAAGGGTCTAGAGCACAAGGGTTGTGAGGAGCAGCTGAGGGAACTGGGCTTGCTTAGCCTGGAGAAGAGGAGGCTCAGGGGAGACCTTCTGGCTCTCTGCAGCTCCCTGAGAGGAGGCTGGAGCCAGGTGGGGCTTGGGCTCTTCTCCCAAGGAACAAGTGATAGGAGAAGAGGAAACAGCCTCAAGTTGCACCAGGGGAGGTTCAGGTTGGACATGAGGAACAATTTCTTCCCCAAAAGGGTTGTGAATGCCTGGCCCAGGCTGCCCAGGGCAGTGGTGGAGTCCCCATCCCTGGAGGGGTTTCCAAGCCCTGGAGATGTGGTGCTGAGGGACCTGGGTTAGTGGTGACCTGGCAGTGCTGGGTTACTGGTTGGACTGGATGATCTTAAAGGTCTCTTCCACCCAAAATGATTCTATGACTAGATGATCTTTACAGGACAGATGAACTCTAACCATTCTATGATTCCATGATTCTGTGAATAAGGTGTATATGGGGAAATTGTTCTCCTAGAGCTAGAAAAACTCCCTCTGAAGTGAGCAGAGAGCATCAGAAGGGGCTTTTAGTTTTGGCAAGGGAAGCTAAATGCAAGTTGATAGAATTCTTGGAGTTACCAGGCTGATGAAAATGACTCTCTGGATGCCTCTGTGTCTTTTGCATTCAGGCACAATAGACAGAACTTTCTTTGACTGGCATTTGTTGACATTTTAGCATAAATTTCCACTTCCTTCAAGCCTGCAGAAGGCAGCAAATCTCATTAAAAAACGATATTGATACACTGGTGTGCCACCTTGCTCAGGATGCTAATTCAGTTTCTCCTTGTTGCTGGATCCTGTTGAGCAAACATATGCCATGGCCTTTGAATACAAAACTGGCAGGTGTCTAATTGACCTGAATAAATTTCCAGCATATCCCACAACAGGTCAATAGAAGGTCTTAAAATCTCCCATCAAATTCTAATCAAAACTAATGAGATTAACATTTGAATGCAGAGATGAGTTATGTGATGTAAAAAATGCTGGGAAACTCTGCATCTAGAACCACAGGTGATTAATTCCAGTGCATTTTCTCTTCTTGGAGCTGCAGAGAACTTTGCTAACTGTGTGTCAGTTAAGAGGTTGAAGCAGAACCTTTTAGCTAGTGCAGGTGAATTCCTTTCCCAGCAAAGAGCATGGAAGGTTTCTCACTCTAGAGGGAACGACCCCAGTTAGGAAGAAGGTACTGGGGGTAGAACTGTCATGAAATGAAGTTTCATCAAAGATCTGAGCCAGAAAGCCACTAAACCCTGCAGGACAGAAGTCCTTTGCTAGTCATGAGCTGTCTGCTGTTGGAGAACAGCCAGAACCAGCCACAGCCCACAGGATGTGGCAGACTTGAGCTGCCTCTTGCAGCTACCTCCCAGCATGATGGAATGTGTCTTCCTAACCCAGAAGGTCTGAATGTAGGTGTAGCTGGAATATATATTAAAGCACTTGTAGGAGAAGCAGGTTACAGTTGAGTCTTAATAGCAGATGTGGTAGAAAAAGATCTGCTGGCATCATGCAGGTGAGGAACTGGTTCCCATGCATGAGGAGAGGAGATGGATGAAGGCAATACTTGCAGTTGCACCCTCAAGTATCAGGCAAAGGAACGACTGAGCTGCCCACTTATTTTTTACACTCTCAGGTGCTGGCACCAACATCCCTCAGAGCAGTCCTGGGAGATGGTGTGCCACACAGCACAGTAGAACTTCATGTGTGCCACAGTCCACTCAATGCAAGGGTTTAGCAAAACAAAGCACATTGCTGGCTCATAGTGAACTTGTCGTCCACCAGCACTCCCAGGTCCTTCTCAACAGAGCTGCTTTCCAGAAGATCAACCCCAAACCTGCCTTGGACCATGAGGTTATTCCTCCCCAGGTGCAGGACTTTACACTTGCCCTTGTTGAGCTTCCTGAGGTTCCTCTCTCCCACCTCTCAGCCTGCCCAGGTCTGGAGCAGCACAGCCTGATGCTGCCTCAGCCACTCCTCCCAGTTCTCTACCATCAGCAGACTGGCTGAGGCTCCCTTCTGTCCCTTCATCCAGCTCATTGTTGAACAAGCCTGGAGCCAGTGCTGACCCCCGGGGAACACTGCTAGCAAAGGTGGAGCTGGGAGTCCTGAACCTGAGGTGACTTGGGATGGATCCTGAAGGAGTCCCAGGAAAGGGGATGACTGGACCAGAATCTCAGCTTGGACTCAGGTTACTCTGCATAAAGGAAGAGCTTTTGCCAAATTTCACCAGGTTTAAGTGAAGACAAATTTGCCAATTCATCAGAGTTTTTCCTTTTTTTAACAGGGTCTTATGATTTAAGCAAGAAAATTCACAGCAAGACAAAACACCCTTGGAGCCTGCTGGGAAAATCTGCATCAGCTTTTGGCCACAAAGCCTAGGAGCTAGCATGGGAGTGGAATGTACCTTTGGGAAATGCAATCAGATCCTTTTTATCCTGGCTTCCCAAAAGCAGAAAGAAAAATTGGGTGACTGACAGAAGCCTGCCAGGTTGGAACAGGGAAAGCAGGAGCTGGAAGAAGGTAAAGCATACAAATGTGTGGGGTTTTTCCCTTTTCCTGCATTATTGCTGCATTAGGTGTGTCAATCCCACCCAGGAAGTCAGAATGCAGAGAGTCAGTGTATTCAGATTCAGCAAAGCCCATTCCATTTACAAAGGCTCAGGAGAGATGTCCCAGCAAGACAGTGATGTAATAACTACAAGAAAATGTATTTCCAAGCAGATAGCCCCTTAGCTAAACTGTCTGCACCAGGGGATCTCTCTGCAGCAACTTTCAGTTATTACTTTCTTAAAATCCTTATTACATTTCCAGCTCTATAAAAGCTGAGTAATTATTGTCTTCAATTACCTCTTGGCATCAACTCCATTAATGTCCTTTACCCCAATTGCTTTTTGAACTGTTGGAGAGAGAAGAGGTTCTGGGTCAGGTCTGTAAATGGCCTTTTCAGTGTCTTGTTAGCTGAAAAGTAGAGACTTGTGTTTGCAGGGAAGGGTCATCCCTTGGTTACTCTGAGGAGGTCTAATGGATGGACTGGAGGGAGGCAGACTTTCAACATCAGGGTCCAAAACTGAGGTGATGCCATTCAAAGTGGTCAGTTCTCTCTCTTCCCCTTGCTCTCAACCCCTGGGATCCAGGCTAGGGAGATGGCACTAAGTGGGAGGATCCATGCTTGTCTAGCTTGGCTTTAATAATTAAAGTTACTGAGCCATTATGTCTTGGATCAACAAGCAGGGCTAACAGGTCACCCTTCCTGGCCTTCCACATTGATTCTTTTTCTGTTGGGGTCAGGAGGTTTGACTGATCTGCTCTCCCAGGTCTTGGTATAGCCATCTTCTGACTGGCACCATCTGGCCATGATTAGGCTCAGGCCATTCCTTATTCTCAGCAGGAAAACACTTGTCTCCTCTAGCAGAAGTGAGCAGTGTGGAGATCCTGCCTTGAAGAGGACTCTGCACTGTGGAATGGGACACTCTACAGGCTTTGCTGCTGACTGAGTTGCCCTCTACCTCAGGATCTGATCTCTCCATAAGCTTCAGTTCTGGCTCAACTCATCTTGGGACTTGTTGCTGTGAATAGCTAGGAAAATGCTGTAGAAAACTTTATCAGCCACTCCTCACCTGGGTCAGGATCCAATGCTGCTGCTGAGGCAAACAGAGATATTTCCTGAACTGGCAGGGAATGATCTGGAGGTGGGAGAGGACCACAGCCACTTGTGGTCAAGTAGGAGATGCTCCTACAAGACCGAATCTATCCTATGAAATCTCCCTCTGCAACTTGTCCTCCTGCCCCATGGAACTCCTTTCCTGGCCAGTCTCTGGGAGGAAGGATGAGCCAAGCTCCTAAACCAGCAAAGCCTGGGTCTCCTGGAGCATTGCTGGCTTCTTCTCTCAACACAGCAAGGAGTCACCCACAGACCACTTCCAGAATCCAGCTTGTTTTTCCCTCACATTGCAATCATCCTTCTCCCTTGTAAAATGAACCAAGAAATTATCTCACCTTCCTGATTCAGGCTTTTTTGGGGACTCATCTCTTCCCCAAAGTTTTCCCCACTGCTGGCCACTGGCTGCAGCTCCAGAGCCCCACATGGGCCAGTCTGCCTTCTGCAGTGCAGTCACACAGGGATGCCCCCACCTAAGGACCCCACTGTTTTCTGCCAGTTGATTTTTGGAGCCACCTGGGTCAAAACCTTCAAAGATACCAAGCTGCCAGGCTCTTCTTTTAACCTCTAAAGCCAATCACCATGAGCACTAATGGGAGGGATAATGTGTGCTAAGCATTCCAGCATTTCTGCTGGGTCTCAGACAGGGTTTGCAGCAGGCACTGAGCATCCCATTGTTGATGCTGCTCTACTCTCTACCTCCCCAGATAGCTATTTACATCTCTTGTAGGCACATCTACATGGTCTACAGCCACTCTCTGATTGCAGCAGAATGTTTCCATTATAATTCAAGCCTTGGAGACATATTCCAAAACCCAGTCTCCTCTTCTTGCCTATTTCTGTGTGGCAGGAGAAGGTTAGCCTAGAAATGCTCTGCAGTCTCTGAGGATTAATGTTGTTTTGTAATGCCAAATCCAGATATGAGCTGCCAAAGGTCCTCTTTGTGTAAAGGATTTTCAAAGCAGAGACAATGTGAAATTCACTCCTTGCAGTACAGCAAAACAATCCCCAGCAGAATATTTTTCCATGCTTGGGTTTCATTGTATTATAATTTCACCTCTCTCTATTTTGATAGTCAGGGCTTGGTGTTTAGCTCAGAGCTCTCTGGTGCACTGGAAATGTTCTCATTCCTTTGGTGGGTCCCTAGTGCCACTTTCCTAATCAAGGCTTTCTGGGTCCCTCATTCTCAGCCTGATTTTTCTGTTTTTTCCTTTGATACTTGCATGAATTTGGAACACTTGAATTTTACTTGCCATATCTTGGGTTTGGTTGGGGTTTTTTTTTCTGTTAATTTGTTTCCATAGAATCCCAGAATCCCAGCATGGTTGGGGTTGGAAGGGACCTCTAGGGTTCATCTACTCCAACCCCCTGCTCCAGCAGGGTCACCCACAGCAGCTTGCCCAGGGTCACCTCCAGCTGGGCTTGGAATCTCTCCCCAGGAGGAGACTCCACAGCCTCTCTGGGCAGCCTGGGCCAGGGCTCCAACACCCTCACACCAAACAAGTTCTTCCTCATCTTTAGGTGGAACCTCCTGGCTTCCCCACTCCTGAGTTAGCTCACAGTGAGTTGTCTCAGCTGCTGGCAACAGCCCAACCCAGAGCAGCTCACAGCAAGCCACTGCCCTGAGCATGAAATCAGCTTTTTGGGTGAGTTTTGTAATTCAAAGAACTTCAGCCAGGGACTGA
Organism: Galbula dea; assembly: GCA_013399015.1. Lineage (NCBI taxonomy): Eukaryota > Metazoa > Chordata > Aves > Piciformes > Galbulidae > Galbula > Galbula dea. Next base: position 73,261 of record VWZX01005637.1, read on the forward strand.
AGAAAACATTTTTCCCTCTCCTGTGCCCTTACAGACTTCACTGCCTGGTTGAATGTTCCCCAGGAGGCAAAGGGTTTGAAGCACTGCTGAAGGCAGGGCAAAGCTGAGTGCTCTGACTGCTGTGCTACCACAGGAGGTCACTTCTTCCTGTGCCAAGGGTTCAGACAACACTCCTGTTCACCTAGGTGTGCATTGGGTGGTTAAAGAGAAACAACAGCACGGGTTTTGAAGTGAGAGACAGAAAATTGCTTCATTCTGGGGGAGAACAAGGGCAGTCAGGAGCTCTGCTGGGGTAAAGAGTTGCAACCTGAAAACGTGTGTATCATGGGATAGTTCTGGAGCACTTAGGGAGCCTGCAGGGATTCTGAAGAAGGGAATTTTTGCAGCAACCCCAAGGTCCATCATCGTGCCTGCAGTCACACAGGGAGCTGTTACAGAGGAGAGAGCTGGACTTGTGTTGTCAGAGGTTTTAGGTGTGTGCCAACCTCCCCTGTTCCATTTCCCATGCTGCCAGCCTGGTGATCCTTGGTGGCTCCAGGCTGTTGTCTGTGTTCACTGCTTGTTCCCAGCTCAGGGAGAGCTGAGCATCTGGGAGCAGCCTGGAAACACAGAAAGAATGAAGGCAAACAAAGAGAAAACAAACCTCTGGCTTTTGTTTTCATTCTGCAGCATCTTGGTTTGTGTTTCAAGCTGTGCTGGGTATAACATGTTCAGAGATATTCTAGTCCCTTCTTACCTGCATGGCAGCAGGGTAAGGGCTGAAGGCAGAAATACACTGAGGAATAGATCTACTCTGGAATATAGCCACTCCTCTGGCTTTTCCTACCATCACATCCCAGTGACTTCTGGCCCCACTGAACTCAAACCACTTCAGACAAATGGTTTCTAACTGAAAAGGCAGCAGCAGCTTTCCAAAAGGTTCCCAAATTTACTGAGCTTGTAATGACTGCAGCCAGTGGCTGAGATGGTGATTGAGGGATCAGGCTGTTCCTAACCCCAGGCTACACATTTATTGCTTTTTCTCTTGGAAAAAAAATGAAAGTGAGGATGTGTTATAACTTCTCTGGGTCCTTTTTAACTCGAGGAGAAAAGCAACAAAGGCTGGGCACTGTTCTGCACTTTTCAACTTATTATCTGCCTGAATCTGTGGTCTGAGGCTGGCTTCTATAATCCCTCACGGGCATGGATGTGGTGAGGCCAGGCTGCTCCCTGGAATGGGGTCCCACAGTCACCTGTGGGACCAGTTTGCTACTAGTAAGGAGAATTTCAGAAGAGAAGGTGCCAGGGAGACCTTTCTGCAGCCTTTCAGTGCTTCAAGGGGACTAGAAGAAAGATAAGGACAGACTTTTCAGCAGGACCTGTTGGGACAGGACCAGAGGTGGCTGTTTTACACTGAAAGAGGGAGATTTAGACCAGATTATGGAAGAAATTTGTGATGTTAAGGGTGGTGAGACACTGTCTCACATTTCCCAGAGAGGTGGGAGATGTCCTATCCCTGGGACCATCCCAGCTCAGGTTGTTTGGGGCTGTGAGCAACCTGCTCTAGTTGGGGATGTCCCTGCTGACTGCAGGGGGTTGGACTAGATGCTCTTGAAAGGTCTCATCCATTCTATAAGAACACAACTCACTGAATGAAGTCTCCTGGTCTAGGTTATGGCAGAAGTTAGCTGAAGTCCTCATGGTGTTCACCTCTCACCTTAAGAGCAGAGAAAGCAAAGTAAGCTGCACAACTTCCATTTCAGCCTTCCCTGAGGTGTATTTTATTACCCTGCTTAATTATGCTCCACAAATCTCCACTCTGCTGAGATGAAAACGTGGCCTCTGCCCTGAGGAGTTCATCATTCAAACAGATGAGGCTCCTGAGCTTGAGAAGGAAAAAGATGGAACACAGAAACCACCAGGGCCATGGTTTGTGTATTTGTGTCATGCCAGTGGTGTTTGGTGGAGGCAGTTAGTCAGCTGGAGAGGGGAAGGAAGTGAGGACACCATGGAAAGGCAGGAGATGAACTGGGGCAGAATGGGGACCAGAGTGTGGTAGTGAAGGGATGGTGAGAGATAGCAAACAAAACAGCCCAGTGGTCTTCAGCACTGAATGGTTGTCTTCAGCCTTGCTGTGCCAGTTGTCTCCTAGCTTGTGGCAGATCCCCATTAGCTGTGCTGACCTAATTTTGCACCAGATCCCTGGAGCTGGGTACTGCTGGAAAAGTTTTTCTGCTTCAAACCTACAAGGATCACAGGAAAAAAACCCCAAGGAGATTGCATTGTAGGGCTTGCCTTTCCTGAAGGGGAGCTGATCAAAACCAACACCAGTCACATCAATGCCATATTTAATGTGGAGATAAGAAGATCTTTTAATTAATTGGATTGCTTTACATTTTGTCTTACAGATGTGCAGTAGATTACACTTCATTCTCTTGCTCAGCATTTCATATTACCTTACCAGAATTGACACCATCCTAATCCACACTCAGGTCTGCAAAGCCAGTACAAAAAGCAGTGATCTTCCACCCTAACTTCTTTATCTCAAACCCTGTCCTGGTGTGGTGGAGCTATGGGGTTCATCTGCCAGTATCTGTCTTGCTGATTTTGTCCTTCTTGCTGACAATAACAGGAAGAATTAAAGGCATCTATCTTCAGTATATGCAGTGCCCACATACCACTGCTGCCCAATAAAGTTGATTTAAGTCTCTTGCTGTAAATGTGGTGCCACTGTTGGCTCTTCATCATCAATGCTTTCAAAGCTGCAGTGCCTGTAGCTCTCTGAGCATCCTCACTCTTTGTTTTCCCACAAACACTTCATGACACTCAAGTGTTTGGGAGTTACCATCACTGCCACCAGGCAGATTGGCTCTTGTTGAACAGGTTTCAGTCTGAACTTTGATGCTGCTTGATGAGTATGTCCAGAGATTTCAGACTGGTCCAGCCTGAGAGTCAGGCCAGTGACTGCTGCTTCTTCATGTTGTCCACCAAAATGGGGTAATTCTAAGGAGAGGGGTGGAAATGTTTCTGGGTGAGGGAAAAGTCAACCCTCCTCCATCACCTAAGCTGTGGTGCTGAGTCTGGACACATCACGCTGTCCCAGGCCAGGGGGAGGGAGAGCAACAGCAGCCAGGGTGGGAACAAGAAAGGAGTTAGCTGGAAACATCAAAGGTGACATGGTGCAAACATTGCCCAAAACCATAGCAGCAATACTTGACAGCTAAACCACTGTTGGTAGCAAGCACATTTGAAGATGATGCTCTGGCATTGTGTCATGTCAAAGATTAAGCCAGGGCTGGACACTGGAGGAGTGACAGATGCTCTCTATGAACCCCTCTGCCTTCCCAAAGGAAAGAGACAGGGAATGAGGGAGAGGGGCTGATGGATGGGAAAGAAACTAAACAGTTTCAATGAAAACGATAACAAAAACATGAAATAGATACAAATAGATACAAACTCAATATGGAACCCAACCCCTGCTGGCAATTCCAGCACTGGCACCACCGATGCTGTGCCAGCACTGGGGAAGTCTCAGACTGGACTCAGGGACAGATGGGAACTGGATTTTGGAACTGGATTCAGCAACACATGGATCAGAATCAAAGGCAGAACAGACAGAGTCCTCCTCAGACACTGACCACTGAAGAAGAGGCTTGACCCTCCTGACCCCTCAGCTTTCTCCTGCCTGTGCCATCCATGGGATGCAATCCCTTGTTGGGCAGTTCAGGGTCACCTCTCCTGGCCCCTCCTCCCTGCAGCTGCCACCCCTGACTGCCTGCAGCCCAAGCTGGGACACAAGATGCAGCAGTGCCCTTAGGCTGCAGAGGAGCAAGTCTAAGGCATGGAGTGTTGTCCCTGCTAGCAGCAGCCAGTGCCTGGGAGAACATGCTGGGAGCTGCAGCCAGTGCAGCCCTGAGAAGAGACTGAGCTGAGAAGTCAAATTCCTGAGCAGAATGAGTTCTGTTCTAGCCCAAAGCAGGACTTGATATTACACTGCAGAGAGCCTTCAGGGTTTTCCTTTTTGATTACAGAAACTCTCCAAAAGAAACTCTTTTACTTACTGATGTTTTGTCTTAGTGAAAATGCAGCACAGGAAGGTGCTGGTCAAAGAGTGAGGAGGCTCAGGTGTCTAGCAGCAGGAGCATTATGGAAAGCCCTTTCAGAGGCATTCCTGCCTCTTTGTGATGCCCATCAATGTGGCTGTCCTTCAGACTTGTTATACTGTAGTCTGAGGAGAGATCATTCCAGTTTCTTCTCCTTCTTGGCAGCAGAACTCTGAGAGTCGGAGATAAGTAGGGTTTGTTGTTGCATGTTTGATTTTAGTACCACAGGGTCACAGTTTCTCCTGTAAATGGAGGTGATGATGTTTGCCAGTGACATATTTACTTTGTCAAAAGAGCTATAGAAGTGCAGCAACTGTCATGTTATCCTGCTCTTATATCAATTCAGAGAAAATTAAATTTGAGGCCAAAAGGACTGTGCAGCTGCTGAAACTTATGCCCTATTTTCTACAAGGGAAGCCTTGAAATTGGATGTCTGATGTCTCATTTCAGAAGGATTGATACCACTGCTGCTCTTCTTGACAATACAAGAACAATGTTACAGGTGCTGGAAGTTTTACTTACTTCAGTTCAAGTTTTTGTTGTTTCTCTTGCCTGAAGCTGCTGGTTATACACACCAGAAAATATCCAAAGCTATATTCAGTAGAATGAAATCCTTCTCTGAGGAGTGGAATTTATGAATTTTTATCTCCAACATAGGTCATGCTTGGTTGCCTTTGGTTTAATAAGGAGAAGCTCTGATCTAAGGGTTTTTCCAGGGCTTGAGGCATCTCTTCCTCCCATGGGAATTCTCTGGAACCTCCCTCTCAGTGCCAGCAGGAATCTGAAACTTTTTCTTCTACCCAGCCACTTCTTTTCCACCAAATTGGGTATAACAAGAAGAGTGTGATCAGCAGGTCAAGGGAGGTTCTTCTCCTCCTCTACTCTGCCCTAGTAAGGTCACAGCAGGGGCATTGGGTCCAGTTCTGGGCTCCATAGTTTAAGAGAGACAAGAAACTACTGGAGAGAGTCCAGCAGAGGCTAGGCAGCTGCTGAGGGCACTGGAGCATCTCTGGGAGGAAAGGCTGAGAGCCCTGGGGCTGCTTAGCCTGGAGAAGAGCAGCCCCAGAGAGGATCAGGAGGTTCCACCTGAACATGAGGAAGAACTTCACTCCTGTGAGGGTGCCCAGAAGGGTTCTCAGACATTGGCCCAGGCTGCCCTGGGAGGTGGTGGAGTCACCATGCCTGGAAGTGTTCAACAAACATCTAGCTGTGGTGCCTGGGGCCATGGTTTAGTGGTGAGTGTGGTAGTGGTGGGTGGATGGTTGGACTCAATGCTCTCAGAGGGCTTTTCCAACCAGAATGATTCCATGATGCTAGTAAGAGACCCAGAACGAAGTGGATTGGAAGAAGTGGGGGCAGGGACCTGATTCTCTTTGACCATGGACCAATGTCAGTGTAATGCAGCTGCTATCAGGGTGACAACTCTGGAGGGAGAGGTAATAGATTTGATTAAACTGACTGATGTATGCCAGCTGAGTTAGGCTGGCTTTATACCAAGACAATTGCTCCTGGAGTCTGAGCTGGAAACTCTGGCCTTCACTCTGTCCCCATTTAGACTGGTGCAAGTCAAAGGTAATTTGATTATAACTAATCTAAAGGCATTAGAGACAAGGCAATTACACCTGTAAGACATTGGTGTGAGCTGAACCCTTTCCTCTGACATTTCCACTAATGTTGGAAATGAAATAATGAGGTAAAATGTGGTATTTGTAAAAATGTTAAACCTGTGGAGGACAGACCATGTGTACAACAGCACTGAGCACTGGTAAATCTGTTAGATTTAGGATATCACCAGTAAAGCTTAGAAAATAAGTGTGCTGGAAATGTTATGGATGTCTTTTGTCTGGGTTTCTCCAAGGGTTTTGTGTCAGTTCCCTCCAACATGCCTCTTTCTAGGTTGGAGAGATATGGATTTGATGGGTGGGCTGTTTGCTGGGTAACAAATTGGTTGGATGGTCACATCCAGAGGGTAATGGGCAATGGCTTGGTGTCCAGATGGAGATCAGTGACAAGTGGTGCAGGGACTGGTGCTGGTTAGTTAACCTTCATCAGTGACACAGACAGTGGGACTGAGTGAGCCCTCAGCATGTTTGCAGGTGATACCAAGCTGAATGGTATGGTTAACATGCCTAAGGGATGAGTTCTTCTCCAGAGGGACCTGGACAAGCTTGAGAAGTGATCCTGTATGAACCTTATGAGGTTCATCAAGGCCAAGTACAGTGATGGGGAGGAGGAGTGAAACCATCTGGGATTCCCAGTGCTTTCTAGTTGGAGGGAGATCCTTTACTGAGCCCCTCTAATATTTACAGACATGTTGTGACAGTGACTAAGCCATCATCCAGAAAGATTTTTGGCCAGTTTGGACTTTATTTGCTTTGAGTAATCAAGGTTCCACCCATTTTACTAGGTACTACAACACTGTGTGAAAGAACTGGGAAAAGAAAAAATCCATTTCTGTGCCCTGATTTCCAATCCATCCATTTCCAGGGTGAGATTCTTGCTTGCAAGCTGTGTAAGGAGAGAATCCTGTTCTCATAACCCTTCACCCTCACTGTATCATGTATTATTAATGAAGACCTCAGTGTTCCTGTGCTGTATCAGCCCACACTGTGTTGATTTTTTTTTTCCCCTTTGGTTAAAGAAAATATAATTTCACACCTAGAGCCCTGCTTGGGTCAGGAGTGAAGGGAAAGGGCTTGTAAATGAAGCAAGGCACTGGCTTAGCAATTACAGCCCATGCTTGAAAGTCAGCAAGGTTACAGTTCTGGGGGAGATTTGCTGTTGTTTGTCCTGATGAAGTTCTTCCTAAATGAGGTGATTATTGTAGCTGTCAGGAATGAAAAGGTAGAACACATTGATTTCATCCCCACTGCAATCTCCAGGACCTGCTGGTACAGAGCAGTCAATAGGAATTGCCAATTAACAAAAAAACAGTATTGGCAAGTTGGCAGTTGGAGAAAAAAAACCCTCCCTCCAGCCAGTGCCTAGAACTGCTGCCATTCAAATCACCATCCTGCAGCAAAGGCATGAGCAAACCTGCCCAGAAAATAGAGGAAGATGAGCTTTTTTGGCACAGGTGAATAACAAATTGTAGAGCTGAGAGCTTGTCTGCAGAGGGGAAATGGAGCAGAACAGCTCTACAGGAAAAGACCTCCAGTGCACACCCTATCTGGAGATAAAAATCACTTTACTCTGGAGCAATTATTCTGTTCTGAAAATACATTGGCTAGCCAGGAGTAAAGTATCTTTCTTTCCTTTTATTTTTGATGTCAGAATTCAAGTGCCCATGCTCATACTCTGCCACTCTGCTAATGATCATAGATACAGCCATTGATTAGGATAAATATTCTTCCACAGGAGCTACTATGGAACTCTTCCCTTTGTAAACAAGCCCTAGGAATGCCAGGCTTCCAATTACTTTAGATTTCAATACAATTCATATAAATGGATACTTACCTACAGATTTCAGCAATTTCCATGCAATTTCCATGCAATTAAAATCGTTAATGTGCAACATTGGGCTGAAGAAACAAATCCAGAGGAGCAGCCAAAAGTAGGCTATTGGACATGATGGAATGAGCCTGGGTTAGAAAACACCCAGCAGCTATTAGGACCTGATTGTTACTGCCCCTGCTAAGGAATTCTTGCCCCTGCAGGAACAAAGCTGGCTCTTGTTGCTGCTTTTAACACAAGCTCTCAAATAAGTTGACAGGAGACATATCATTATCCATCCTCTGCAAAGGGAGGCAACTGCTGTAAGGTGATTTGTTGTCCAGCATGCTGGTGAGAAGGTCTTCCCTGAGCCTCCTCTTCTCCAGGCTAACCAAGCCCAGTTCCCTCAGCTGCTCCTCACAACACTTGTGCCCTTTAGCACCTTTGTTGCTCTTCTCTGCACACACTCCAGCACCTCCATGTCCTTCTTGGAGTCAGGAGCCCAAAGCTGAGCCCAGGATTCCAGCTGTGGCCTCCCCAGTGCCCAGCCCAGGAGGACAATCCCTGCCCTGCTCCTGCTGCCACACTAGTGCTGCTCCAAGCCAGGATGCTCTTGGCCTCCTTGGCCACCTGGGCACTCTGCTGCCTCATCTTCAGCTGCTGTCCACCAACCCCCCCAGGTCCTTTTCCCCCAGCATCTCTCCAGCCACTCTGCCCCAAGCCTGGAGCACTCCTGGGCTTGTTGTGACCCAAGGTCAGGACCCAGCACTTGGCCTTGCTGAACCTCATCCCATTGGCCTCAGCCCATGGATCCAGCCTGGCCAGATCCCTCTGCAGAGCCTCCTACCCTCAAGCACATAAACACTCCTGTCCAACAGGGTGTCATCTGCAAGCTTGCTAAGGGTGCCCTCAATCCCTTCTTCCAGATCACCAAGAAAGGCAGGAAGTATCTGTCACTTCCCAGGCAGTTTGTGAACTGACTCTGCTTTGTCATCTCCAGCTGTGCCAAACCCACCATTCAAATGACAAATGCTGACTAGCTTTGGCTTACTTTCAGAGCTGACTTCAAAGATCACCTGGGCCACTCAGCTGGAGCCACCTCATCACCCTCCCAGTGAAACTCTGGGAAAACTATTTTTATAAACATTATGACTTAAAGACATCAAACTAAGTGAAGCTTCAGCAGTTCCTTGTAGAAGTACTTGCAATCAGAATCTGCTGGAGGCTGTGGCACAGAGCTGATGTTTAGCATCAGCTATTTCAAAGGACACATTGTTGTCCCCAGTAAGGGTTCTTCAACCAGAGTGGAAAAAAAAAGCCAGTCCAGACACTGAGTCGAGGTGTTTGTCTTCAAACTCTGTTCTGCAGGACAGGGTGGCAAGCATTTAACAACAGCTAGAACAACCACCACAAGGAAAGCTCTGTTTACCATGGCACAAGACACTCCTTTGGTTTCCCTGTCCATCCTACAACATCCCTACGCATGCTATATAATAATTAAAGCATTTTAAGGTGCTTCATGGATGTTCCTTAAATAGCATGATCATTGTTTTACCTTAGGGGTGTGTATTAGCATTATAATTACCTGTTAGAATTGCTGTTTGCTCATCTTTGATGCAGACTTTAAATGTTTTGTTATTTTCTTTCTAAATCTGCAACAGCAGAAGAACAGGAGACACCTTGGTTGGTTTCACATCCTGCTCAAGGTTTAGGTACTTTCAGTGATGTTTCAACCATGTTTCAAATTCAAACTTTTGGATACATTTGTAGCCTTGTTCTGTCAACATCAGCATCACTCCAAGGATCTAGTATATTTCGTTTATTTTAAACCCTACAAACGCTTAGACCCTTCACCATTCAGCCTGGCAAAGGCTTAGGAGCACGTAAGGTGCCAGGGGGTGGGTGAGGAGGTCAGGCTCTCTGTGGGTGACTTTCCTTACTCGTGCTCCCACACTGTTTCCTGGAGCTTCTGCTGGAGCAGGGCCAGGGGCAGCCACAGAGATGATCTGAGGGCTGGAACCCCTCTGCTGTGAGGGGTCTACAAGAAAGATGGGGAGAGACTTTTGAGCAGGGTCTGTTGGGACAGGGCAAAGACTGACGGTTGGAAACTGAAAGAGGAGATTTAGACTAGAGAGAAGGAAGAAATGTTTTGCACTGAGGGTGGTGAGAGCCTGTCCCAGGTTGCCCAGAGAGGTGGGAGATGTCCCAGCCCTGGAACCATCCCAGCTCAGGTTGTTTGGGGCTGTGAGCAACGTGCTCTAGTTGGGGATGTCCCTGCTGACGGCAGGGGTTTGGACTACATGAATTTCAGGTCCCTTCCCACCCAAACCATTCTATGATTGTACAACTTTAGGGCACAGCGCTCTTTGAACCAATGTCAATCGCCTTCCGAAGGGAGGAAGGGAGGAAGGAAGGAAGAAAGGGCATCACCGGCGCCGCCTTTCCACCCACTCCAGGCTGGCCCTGAGAGGCCTCAGCCACGGCCATGAAAACTACCACTCCCAGAAGGCTCCGCGGCGCGTCCTTCCGTGGCCTCTCCCCACGGGCCCCGCCCTCTCACTTTTCATTGGTTTACAGCCCCACTGGGTCCCGCCCCTCTCTCTTCTGATTGGCTACGACGCGCCCCCGTGATGGCGTAGGGGGGTTCAAGATGGCGTCGGGGGAGGCTGCCGGGCGCTACCGGAGCACCATGAGCAAGAGCAAGGACCCTTCGGGGCTGCTCATCTCTGTCATCAGGTATGCGCGGTGTGCTCCCGTCCCGCAGCTCCCCGTCTCTCCCGTAGGGCTTCCTTTGGCTGCTGTGTGGGCTCCTGGGGGTGACCCAGGGGCGTGCGCGGGTCCTGCGTGCCCTCCGTGGGGCCCTTCCCAGGCCTCCGGAGCCTCGGCTCCTTCCAGGCTCCTCACTGCCCTTGGGAGGCCTTAGTGGTGGAGCTGGCCCTCTGCTGAGGGTTGTCTGCAGTCCTCCAGACCCAGCTGGTTCACGGCCTTCTGTTCCCTTTACTTTGCTGTCTCCTGGGGTCAGAGGAGTAAGCGCTGTGGTTGGCGCTAGTTTAGTGCCATCCAGAGAGAGAGTTAAGGAGCTATCTTATTGCTGTAGAGTCTGCAGTGGACCCCGTCCACAGACACACAGCTGCAGGGAGTAAACCACGGCTGATTGGCAAAGCTGTGGGACCAGGAAGTCCTGTGTGTAGGCTCCATCTTCATTTAGGCAGTGGGAAATGTGCTGCTATTTCCAAGCCTAAAAAAAAGAAAGCATTTGTGTCTAGTCATGTTTAGACTATCGATTTTTGTCTGTCCTTATTCCTGAACTCATCTTTCCTCTGCTGGAGGATGATTCTGTGATAGGCTTGGAGCCAAAAAAAAAAAAGGTCCTGAACTCACTTTGCTGCTTTCCTCTCTGTGCCTTCCTCAACTACTGGTAAATCTCTTCTGTGCTGCTTAGAACAGATGGGTTGGCAGCTGATTTCACTGAAGGTTTTGACTATTGGCCTTGGGCACACCCTGGAAAGCAGTGTGGGCAGCCAGCATTCATGCTAGTACGATATTGTGAGCTATAATGAACTTTAAAACTTTGTTTCCTGCATCAATGTCTTTCCCATAAACTGTAGTCATTCTGTTACCTTGGAGAAGTCATTGTAGCAATAGTTCTGTATCCAGGGCACCTTCTAAGAGCCTAAGGAAAGATAATGCTTAGGACAAAGCTCTCTTCTTTTTATTGCTCTGAAAATACCTTTCATGTCTTGCAAACTTGAGGTAAATGGTGGCTCTGGAAAAAGAAGAGCAGCTAGTGGCTCTGGGAGGTGGGGGGGAAGCAGCTGGTGCACAGAACTGCTTAGCCACTCCTGGGTCGTGGCTGCAGCCTCTGAATTGGGTGGTAATAGGTAACAAAGAATCCCCCTGAAGGAGGAATGAAAGTTGATGCTGAGCAGAGACTGTGGTGCTTGACTTTGCCTGTTCAGGTGTATGGGGTTCATTAGTTGGACTAAAAACCCCTGTTATAAACTCAGGCTTGTTTGGGTTGGAGTGAGATGTGTATGCAAGGGGAGAAGAGCACAGGTGGTGTGGCCTTCCACTAGCTGGAGGGGGCCTACAGGAGAGCTGGGGAGGGACTGTTTGGGAGGTCAGGGACTGATAGGACTAGGGGGAATGGATGCAAACTAGAGGAGGGCAGATTTAGATTGGATCTGAGGAGGAAGTTCTTCACTGTTAGGGTGGGGAGACACTGGAACAGGTTGCCCAGAGAGGCTGTGGAAGCTCCAGCCCTGGAAGCTTTGAAGGCCAGGCTGGCTGGGGCTGTGGGCAAGCTGATCTAGTGGGAGGTGTCCCTGGCAGGCAGGGGGGCTGGGTCTAGATGATTTTGAAGGTCCCTTCCAACCCTGACAGTGCTAGGATTCTGGTTGGTATAACCTTGTGTATCCATGAGCTGTGCTGCTGTACTTGGGTAACTTTCTATTTTGTACATAACAAGTGGTGAAAGAGAAAGGGGCAGGAAGCTAGTAGCCAAATATCTGACTCCTAAAATGGGTAGTGTTCCTGCAGACCTGATATCCAGGCCCAGACAAGCTGAGGGCTGCCATTGTTCATGTGTTTGCATTTTAAATCAATGAATCCTTCTGAAAGCCTGAGAAACCCCTAGAGTTCTCACCTGGCTCTTCAGTTCTTGCTAGGTACTTACACCTTGTGTCTGAGACAAGGATAAAGAGAGTGGCTTTGGAGTGTGTTGTGCTCAGTGCCTCTCATTTGAATAAGCTGGAGAGGCAAGCATGGGAAGTTTTAAATAGATGACATTAATTAAGAGTGAATTGTAGACAGTAGAAGAATGACTAATATCATGCATTGATTGCTGCAGGATTTTCTGGTGTAATTGTCCTTTTTTTTTTGTTTCAAGCTTCCTATAATTTCCAGCAGTGTTTTAAGTGCCTCCATTTGTATCTCTAGGGTAATAAATCTGGACTGACTTCATTTCAATACAAACAGAGAGGGAGCTAATGTTCCTGTGCTCTCCAAACAAGAAATCTTGCTTCTCTAATCATCTGTGGCTTGCAGGCACTGGTACCTTGGCTAGTTTTAGGTCCAGTGTTTAGCCACAGCACTGAGGTTCTCAACTTGATGAAATGACAATGATTCAACAGAACAGGCTGCTAACAAACCCTCCAGAAGGGAACTAGAGCTTGGGTTGAATACAGAGATTCATTCCAGAGCTTGGAGCCTCAGCTTCAGCCAGACCATGAGAACCTGAGAGCAGAAGTGATGGCCAAGGAAGGAGGAAAAAGTGATGTGTTAATAGCCAAGTTTCTTGGGGTTAGCCAAGGGAAGGAAAAGAAAGCAAGTGGAGTGGAAAGGGATTTAAATCACTTTCTTCTGGAAGTTGTTTTTTGCCTAGTAGCTTGGGTGAGGATGAACTTGCTGAGCCAACAGGTGACTTTCCCCTGGTTTTTATGCTCACAAAACACTGTTGCCAGCAGATGTAGCCCTGGTCTGGCTCCATGTAGCTGTCTCACAGCTTCAGGGAAATGTTGTGCTGCTGCCTTGAAATGTAACAAAGTTTCCTTTGCTTGATAGCTTTTATTTCCCAAACATTGCTGTGTGGAGTCCTCAGGCAATCCTTGTGGGGTTACACTTGCACTGCCCTCTTTGTTTAGAAGGCCGTTTGCTGCTCTTGTTGTTGTGTGGAAGGCCTGGAACAGGGAGGGAGCAGTGAGTCAGAAGTTCTGCTGCTGTAACCAAACACAAGCAGGTGAACTTCTTCAACTGTTAGGAGATTTTTCTTGGGTACAGCAAAGGCAGTTGTGCCTTTCAGAAACATTCTTTGGGTCTGCAGTATCTTCTTAGTGTGATGGGTTATAGAATGCTTTCAGCTGTGAAGCTAAGGCCTTTTAGACATATAAATGACTTGATTAATGAAGGGATAATGTTTGATATTTGCTAAAGTTCAGGAGCTCTCTGTTGCAAGAGACTGAATAATTTACTTTCCTCTGATACTGGATTTAGGGTTCCTTGGCAGTGTGTCCAGGTGGGCAAGAAGGCCAAGAGCATCCTGGCTTGGATCAGCACTAGTGTGGCAGCAGGAGCAGGGCAGGGATTGGCCTCCTGGGCTGGGCACTGGGGAGGCCACAGCTGGAATCCTGGGCTCAGCTTTCGGCTCCTGACTCCCAGAAGGACACTGAGGTGCTGGAGTGTGTCCAGAGAAGGGCAAGGAAGGTGGGGAAGGTTCTAGAGCACAAGTGTTGTGAGGAGCAGCTGAGGGAACTGGGCTTGGTTAGCCTGGAGAAGAGGAGGCTCAGGGGAGACCTTCTGGCTCTCTGCAGCTCCCTGAGAGGAGGCTGGAGCCAGGTGGGGCTTGGGCTCTTCTCCCCAGGAACAAGTGACAGGAGAAGAAGAAACAGCCTCAAGCTGTGCTAGGGGAGGTTTAGGTTGGAGATGAGGAGTAGTTTCTTGATGGCAAGGGTTGTGAAGGCCTGGCCCAGGCTGCCCAGGGCAGTGGTGGAGTCCCCATCCCTGGAGGGGTTTCCAAGCCCTGGAGATGTGGTGCTGATGGGTTTGGGTTTGTGGTGACCTGGCAGCATTATGTTAACAATTGGACTGGATGATCTTAAAGGTCTCTTCCATCCAAAGACTCTGTGATTGTCTCATTGGTTCCCAACCCTGCCCAGATCTGGGAGCAGCAGTCCAGATTGTTTCCCAGTGTAAATCTTGTCTTGCAGTCTGCAGCCAAGATGTTTGACAGTGTTATGCTGCTGTTGTGTTCCCTGCCCAGCACTACAAGAGCAAGAGGGCACCAGCCTTCCTGGGCTATTAAACTGCATTTGGTGGATGGAGCAGTACCTAGTGCCTTGTCCTGCCTGTAGGAACAGTCAGGAGAGAACAAAGGGCAGGGCTGAGTGCTTGGGAAAGAGCCCCTGAGTTCCAAGGTAGTCCTGCTGCTGGCTTACACTGACTCTTGGGCACAGTTTCACTCTTCTTTCTCTTGAATTGTTCACAGCAATACATCTTTTAGAAGTGAAGTGTGTTTGGGAAGCTTAATGAATGCTTGCAAAGTCTGCTGCTAAAATCCCCACTGAGCTTCTTCCTCCTTTCCCTTGAGATGTGAGGATCTGCCATTTGGCCTTCTCCTCCTCTTGCTGAGAGATGTCAGTGTTTGCTACAAGGAGTCTGGCCACAATCCTAGGCAACTTGCTCTGGGTGACCCTGCTTTAGCAGGGGGGTTGGACTGGTTGATCTCCAGAGGTCCCTTCCAACCCTCACCATGCTGGGGTTCTCTGAGCACACAGCTCCTGGGGTTGTGACCTCTGGAGTAGGATGTTGGGTTGGGATTCTCTGAGCACATAGTTCCTGGGATTGTGACTTCTGGAGGAGGATATTGGGTGTCAGGGCTTCAGAGGTCCTGTTCCTGTGCTTCTGCTGGATGGCCAGAAGGTGAAACACTTGCACTCATGCCTCACTTTCAAAGCATGTGCTAATTTCTTCAGAGATGAGAAGGATCCTTCAGGTTCCTTAAACAGAAAGTACTTTATAAAGCCAAAATGTTGTCATAGGAGGCCAGGAGCTTTTGTTGTACAAGTTCAATGCTGATTACATGGACATGGGCCATGTTTTATTATAACTAAATAGTGCAGAGAGTGGAGAAAATTCAACTCAGGGGCTAGAGGACAACTTGGGGAGTATTTTCTTATCCTTCAGAGGACAAACACATGTATGTATATTGATTTTCCTTAACCTTTTGTTTTGTTGGAAGCTGGCTGAAGCAGCTTTTGTACTCTGCAACAATCAAGCTGGCATTTAGCAAATGGTATCTTTTTGGAGAGAGAGAGATCTTGTCAGATTTTTAATTGGTTGAATGTGCCTGCCTTTTAGTTATTGTTAGGTGTTTTTCTTTCCAATTAAAGGTTGCTGTTTTTTTCAAACTGGCCTTTAATAGCTGCTTTAATTGGGAGAAAACAAACTTGAGCAGTGACTCTGTAAGACCTCATAGAAATCTTTCTGCTAAGCTTTCACACAGGCAAACACACATGACAGATGTCAAGGAGAAGGAAAAGTGAGGCAAGGTAGAGTGCATTTCCTGCTTTCATCTCTGCAGAAGTTGAAATTACAAGCAAAAAGAACCCCAAACCTTGAACATATTTTAGTTTTCACAAGTGGGATTCTTTTTAATGCTTTTTTTTTTGGCCATTATTTTCATTACTTTTACTGTGAAGTTTATTAAATGGATTCTTCCTAATGATCCTGGCATTTGGTCTTCTCTTTCTGTCTGAAGCAATAGAACTGAGATCCCAGTGTGTGATGTGGAGTGAGAGATGTGGAGCTGTTGCCCTCCTTGTTACATTGGGGGAAATAGCTGCTCCAAGAAATAAAGCCAAGTTATTCTGCTCTGTGTGAAGGTAGTGGTCTCTTAGAGCCACTTTGCTAATGATGTTTTGCAGTGTCAGAAAGGTGGGGATTCTTCTGCAAGAGAAGTAGCTCTAAGTCATGGAGAACAAATTGCAGATGGCAGAATGTGGGTTTAAATGATAAATGTACCTGAAATGATCCTAGAACTATAGAATGGTCAGAGTTGGAAGGGACCTTAAAGGTCAAGTTCTATCCCCAGGGATACCTTCTTACCTCATCAGGTTGCCCACAGCCCCAGCCAGCCTGGCCTTCAAAGCTTCCAGGGATGGAGCTTCCCCAGCCTCTCTGGGCAACCTGTTCCAGTGTCTCCCCACCCTCACAGGGAAGAACTTCCTCCTGATATCCAATCTAAATCTGCTCTCCTCTAGTTTGCATCCATTCCCCCATGTCCTATCCCTACCTGACCTCCTAAACAGCCCCTCCCCAGCTTTCTTGTAGCCCCCTTCAGATACTGGAAGGCTGGAGTAAGCTCTCCCTGCAGCCTTCTCTTCTCCAGCCTGAACAACCCCAACTCTCAGTCTGTCCTCATAGCAGAGGTGCTCCAGTCCTCTGCTCATTCTCCTGGCCCTTCTCTGGCCTTGCTCCAGCCCTTCCATATCCCTCTTGGAATAGGGGCTCCAGAACTGGACACAATGTGCTGCTGCTGGAGACATCTGAAGGAGTGAGGCTACTTCTGTTGAAGCCATCATCCTCTGCAATGACTGCAGCCCAGCCTTGGTTTCAGAGCTCAGCTATTCACTAGCTATGCTCCCATCATTTGTATTGCTGGGGTGAAATTTGATTAAGGGTTGGTTAATTTAGCAAAATAAAGAATTCCCTGATGATCTTTATTTAGCTGGCTGTAGGCTACATCAGCCTTCTCACTGCAGCTATCCTGTGTGCATCTGCAAGTCCTCAGTGATAAAAAGATCAACTTCTGTTGGAAATGCTCTAACCAACTGTGGAAGCTACATGAAAGATTAATGGAATGTAAGTAGAAGAGGAAAATGTTTTATAGTGCTCTGTTTACTTTGTGTTTAACAGCATTTTGAAGAGACTGCTGTGCTGTTTCTTGGAGTGAAGGAGTGAGTTATTTCTTTGTTTGCACAGTGGAGATCTGCTCCTTTATGGGCTTGGTACCTTCTCTTCCCTTAGAGGCTGGAGTGTGCTGGCCTCAGGATTTCCCTTTTCTTTCTGAGGTGAAGATGCTTTGTAACTCCACAGGCAGTTGACATGAGAACTTCTTAGCATATTGACTTGGATGGTGCAGTTTTTGACTACCTTCTTTCCAGCACCTCCTTGTCCCCAGGAAGGGAGTAGTTTGTCTCCTGAACACTTGGGTTCATTTCCTCAAATCCAGAATTCCCTAGGAATCACAGAATCATTAAGGTTGGGAAAGACCTCCAATGTCATCCAATCCAACCATTGACCCAGCACCCCCATGCCATGAAACCATGGCCCTCAGCACCACATCTGCATGCTTTTAAATCCCTCAGAAGATGTTGACTTCACCACTGCCCTGGGCACCCTGTGCCAATGCCTAACCACTCTTTCAGGTTAGAATTTCTTTCTAATATCCAACCTGAGCCTCCCTTGGCACAAGCTGAGGCCATTTCCTCTTCTCCTGTTGCTTGTTCCTTGGCAAAAGAGACCAACCCTCCCCTTGCTCCTTGCCCCAACCTCCTTTCAGGGAGTTGTAGACAGTGAGAAGGAACAATCAGCTAAGCTGTGAAGGTGAGAAAACATCCAACATGTTGCTACTGAGTTAAATGAAGAAACCTTTGGAATATTTTTCTCCTGACTTTTCTGTCAGGATCCAACTTTTCCAGTGGTTTCAATGAGACTCTGCAGGGGTTTCCAAATGTCTATTATCAGATGATGTGCTTTGAGGTTAAATAGTGCTGGAAGCTGTAGATCACCCCATTTGGGACTTGTCTTGAAGACAACAGTTTTCAATTATAAAATTCAAATAAGTCTATTTAGTTTAATGAAGCTCTGGAAATTTGTAGAGCAGAGTAGGCAGTGTGCTGAAGTACAGTTGGTCTTGTCCCAGGGGGTTGCTAAAACTTTTCTCCTTCTGCTCTCTTGAAATGGAGCTGCTTGTAAGGTCTCAGGGTGGGACAGCAGTTGGGAGGAGGGATACTTGCTTGCAGTGCTCTAGACAGGCTCTTTTCCCACACAGAGCTTTTTATACATCCAGGGAAATAAGGTTTAGGGAGAGGAAGGAAAATGAACCAAGTCCTGATTTTTCAGAAAAGGGCAGATTTTATTCTCTCTCCACTTCTGCTCTTTATTGTGATTAACCCAGATCAAGTTCTAGTCATGAACCTCCAGTAAACATTTCCCAAAGTCATGTTTGATCTCAGGTGTTGCTTGACACTTGCACTCCAAGGCCCAGTCCTTGAAGCTGTGGGGCTCAGAGCCATGGTGTCATCTTCTGGTTCTCTCTACAGCTTTCAGGGCAGGAAAAGGTGGTAACAAACTAGTGCCTTTTATTCTACAGTGTTTCTTCTTGCAGAGAACTTATATGCATAGAATCACAGAATGGGTTGGGTTGGAAGGATCCTTTTGAGGTCATCTACTCCAATCCCTCTGCAGTCAGCAGGGACATCTTCACCTAGCTCAGGTTGCTCCCAGCCCCAGACAACCTGAGCTGGAGTGGTTCCAGGGCTGGGACATCTCCCACCTCTCTGGGCAACCTGGGACAGGCTCTCACCACCCTCACTGGAAAACATTTCTTCTCTGTAATCTAAATCTCTCCTCTTTTAGTTTCAAACCATTTCCCCTTGTCCTGTCCCAGCTGGGAAGTTAACACTTGCTCCCCCAACAACTCCCACTTCAAACTCACTGCTGCAATCCCTGGGAGGATTTGCAGCTTGAGGTGTCTGAGGAACTGCCTGGTTATGGTTGGACAGCTGAGATGGGGACAGATGCTTTCTCTCATCTCCTCCCTTCCCCTGCCTCCTGACCTCTTTTTGTATTCACCTGTTGTTGTTTCTTCTCTATTAGCTTCCCTCCCACAAAGAGCCTGCACTCTTGGGCTGGGCAGTGTCTCTCAGTGGGGTGGCTGTGGTTGGCCTGCAGGTGTTGTGCATCTAGTAATGATCACAGAGGTTTAAACCAAAATGAGAAGGCAAACAGTGTAATTGGTGTGGGCCATGGTCATCAGCAAGAGATGCCTTATGGAGAGTAACTAGCTTCTAGTGGCTTTCTTTTGCCTCTGCTTTTTTCCCTTTCCTTTATATACTGAAGACTCCTTAGCACATGGCAGCTGTTTCCTGCAGAGAAGAAACTGCAATTTCTAGACATCCCCAGTGCTCTGCTTAAATGATTATTTGTTGCTTCTAGCAACTGCTTTCTTCATTTAACTCCACAAATCCTTTGTTGGTCAAAAATTGTCTGTGTTGGCTAAGGCTATGCTTTGATTTCTTTTTTCTGTGCCTTACAGAGGCTTATTATATTCTGCTTTGTTTTATGTCCTTGGTTCTGTCAAATGGAGAGTAAATAAACTCCTGCTCTAGTTTTCCTTCCAGAAGGGTAGTTTTGATCATCTTAGAGATGTACTGTTACTTTTATTGTCTGGAGTGATGCAAGTATATATGATAATGGGAGTCACAGAATCACCCAGACTGGCAGGGGTTGGAAGGGGTCTTTGGGGTCATCCACTCCAACCCCCCTGCTCCAGCAGGGTCACCCCCAGCAGCTTGCCCAGGGTCACCTCCAGCTGGGCTTGGAATCTCTCCCCAGCAGGAGACTCCACAGCCTCTCTGGGCAGCCTGGGCCAGGGCTCCAACACCCTCACACCAAACAAGCTTCTGCTCCTGCTCAGCTGGAACCTCCTGGCTTCCAGTTTGTGCTCATTGCCTTCTCACTGGGCACCACTGGAAAGATTCTGACCTTTTCCTCTTGCTCCTACCCTTTAGCCTATTGCTCAGCATTGGTAAGATCCCTGCACAGATGCTGAGCACCTCCAGCAGTGGTCCAAAGAAGTGAGGACTTGAACACTTCTCTCCTGTTGCAGATGTTAACTTACTATTCAATTCCTAAAAAAGCAGATTTGCATTTTGCACCCAGAATCTGTTCTTTCACTTCTGTTTAATAAAGAAAGCCACAGAAGCATAATGCCCACATACTGTTACTACAGTGTTCTGCCTGGGAAACAAATTCTTCAGTCAAGAAATTGATAATTAAGCCTCTGTTTGCTATCCAGAGCTTAGCAGTAATCAGATTTAATAGGGCTGGCCTTAGGGTGGGTAAACCAGGCAGGCAGGTATTCACCCAACCTAGCTGGAGGCATCAGGAAAAGCAACTTTGCAGAAATGAAAGCTTTATTGTTCATTAAAGTGAACAGTTTGCTCTGAAAATTGACACTTAATCTAATTTTCTTGGCATTTTATTGGGCAGGTAGGAAGCTAACAGTGAGCTGGGAAAAGAAATTACTCATCTGCCCTGGAAAACAGACTAAAGCTTTGGATAATACAAACTGTGTGGGGAAATAGGAGACTTCTCTGGGTAAACAAATTCTTGAGTCTCAAATCTGATTGCTGCTGCTGCAGCAGCTGTGATTTTGAGGTTGGTGCCTCAAGTCTTACAGGTTGTTAACTTCCTTTTGTCAGGGTGCAAAACATGGGAGTGAAGGGGGATCTAAAAGCAGAACTTTGGGGGGGGGAAAACCATTCTAGGGAAGGAAATGCAGCAACAGGGTTGCAGATGAAGCAGGAAGGGTGTGCATCACACCCTGAATTCAGGCTCAGAAGACTGAGAGCTTGTGTGTAGTATAAGGAAGGGCTTTCAGCACATTGCAAACCAAAATGGGGTTGGACTGTTTGACCCTCAGTCAGTTTGCAGATGACAAGGAGGAGTGTTGATCTGCTGGAGGCTCTGCAGTGGCATCTGACCAGGCTGGGTGCATTTTTTCCTGATACCCAACCTGAACTTCTCCTGGGACAACTTGAGGCTGTTCCCTGTTATCCTGTTCCTTCTTCCTTGGGAGAAGAGACCAACCCCCACCTTGCTCCAATCTCCTTTTGAGGTAGATGTAGAGAGTGAGAAGCATCAGCTTCTCCTCTCTTCTGTCTGTGGCAGTGACTGCAGTGAATGAAGCATTTTGCAGTTGTGTAATTTGTATTTTTAACAATGTAAAATCAGGAGTCAATGAGATTTGGCTGAATGAATTTCTCTTTTTACCAGAGCATAAAAATGTCTTTTAACATCTAGCTGGAATTACTCTAATCCTATTGAGCTCTTGCTAATGAGACAGGCACTTGCAGCCATCCAGCTGCCAAGTCCAAATGACAGGTGTCTAAGAGGGGAGGTGGGTTCTCATTGAGAAAAATGAAGATGAAAAGAAAAGAACCCAAGTGAACTGCTCAGGGAACCTGCTGGAGATCCCCACTGAGTTCACAACCTGCCTTGTGAACTTGGTGTCTCAGCTGATGTTCCTTGGTTTGTCTGTTTGGAATGCTTCTGTTTTGCAGGGAGTTCTAAGAAGCTAATGTATATTTATCATTCTTCTCTAATCCTGTCCTGTTTTGTCATTCCCCCTTCAAAGCTCTTGCTGCAAAGTTCCTTTCCCAAAGAACTTTGATCCTTTCTATTTGGCAAACAGTCTGTTGACTTTTCTTCTTCATTGCCACCCATTTTAATAGAACAGAAAGAAGCAAAGATGCCCTTGGCTTACTTTTCTGTAGTGTTAGCAGCAACATGTCTAATCTCAAGAATATTAAGTATTCCTTGCTTTGCTTTTGCTCTTCTGCAGAGCAAGAAAAAGAAATGGCTCCTGTTTGTTTCAATTTCTAAGTGACATCCTTCAGTGAGCCAGCAATGTGCTCTTGGAGCCATGGAGGCCAATGGTCTCCTGGGGTGCATGAAGATGAGTGTGAGCAGCAAGTCAAGGGAGGTTCTCCTCCCATGCTACTCTGCCATAGTGAGGACACATCTAGAGTACTGGGCCTAGTTCTGGACTCCCCAGCTGGAGAGAGGCAAGGAACTACTGCAGTGAGTCCAGCAGAGGCTAGGAAGATGCTGAGGGCACTGGAGCATCTCTGGCAGGAGGAAAGGCTGGAGAGGCCTAGGCTGCTTAGCCTGGAGAAGAGCAGCCCCACAGGGGAGCTGCTCAAGGCTCAGCAAGAGCTGAAGGCTGGGGGCAAGAGGCTGGGGCCAGACTCTGCTCACTGGTGCCCAGGGCCAGCCCAAGGGGCTCTGGGCACCAACTGGAAGCCAGGAGGTTCCAGCTGAGCAGGAGGAGAAGCTTGTTTGGTGTGAGGGTGTTGGAGCCCTGGCCCAGGCTGCCCAGAGAAGCTATGGAGTCTCCTTGTGGGAAGAGATTCCAAGCCCAGCTGGAGGTGATCCTGGGCAAGCTGCTGGGGGTGACCCTGCTGGAGCAGGGGAGTTGGACTGGATGATCCTCAGAGGTCTCTTCCAATCCCTACCATGCTGGGATTGTGTGATTACTGCTTTCTGAAGTTAAAGCTGCTGCTGAACTTCAAAGATTTAATGTGTTCTGTCAAGAATGAAAATGCATGGTAGTAAATTACTGGAGTGGAGAGCAGGTGGTGAGTTAGTTTTGGTCTAAGCAGGTAAAGTGAGAGTCCCTCTTAATGGTACAGGGAATGGAGGAGAAGATGAGCAGAAGAGTCTTACTGGTGCCCTTAAGCAGTTGTTGGTCCTCACAGTGCTTTTGAATTTGTTGCAGAACTGTGTGTGTTACAGCCATGGTTAACAAAACTGGAAATGATTGTCTGGGAAGAGCTTTAATGTGATTTAAAAGAATCCAGGAGAGGCATTCTGGTTTATAGCATGCTTTTTTTCCTGACATTTTGACTTGAAATGCTATTTGCATCCATTAAAGAATGAGTTTACTTTTCCCTAAGTGCTCTTTGCTTCTTCAGTACATTACTGTGGGGTGGATCACACATGCACTTCTTTTCTCTTCTCCAGCTGTTAACCCAGCCTCCCATAATGACTAGAAACAACCAATTTCTAAACTCAAAACTTTATCTTTCTGAAACTCCTTGGTCTTTCAGTCAAATAAATGAACAAGCAGTCTCTGCTGCTGCTTTTCTCCAGTTGGATCTCAGGTTGTGATTTCAACTTTTCTCTTCTCCATAAAGAAAGAATCTACAGGTGTTGGAGGCAAACTCCTGTGGGTGGAGGGGAAACCCCACCCTGTTTGATCTAAGTTCTTCTAAGAGGTGACTTTAATGTAGAACAGAGTAAAGAGCTGTAAATACAGGTAACCTTTCTGGTCCAAAGATGTGTGGTGTTTTCTTTGTGGTGGTTTCCAGAGTATTTTCCCAAAGCAGGTAATTAAAGAAAGCAGATATATCCCAATACAGATGTTAGCTCTGGGAAGAGTTTCCAGCTGGGTCATCTGACAGAGCCAGCTGGAAATCTTGGAACATGGCAGTTGGCTGAGTTTGAACTGCCATTGCATTCAAGTCTTGCAGGTTAGGATCCCAGGCTGGAAAAGTATGTGGAGAGATGTTAAAGTGGTCTTGGCCTTGGTGGGTGCAGCCCTGGCATCTACAAAGCAGTGTTTCGTGCAAGTCCATAACCTTTCCTTCATTAGCCTGCTGCACAGTGGTTTCACCTGTCACTCTGGAAGAATGGATCATGGTTCTCTTGTCTTCTGGTAGGTTTGGATGATGAGATAACTTGGGAAGGTGAAGGCAAGGCCCTATGTTGGCACCACACTGGGGTGGGTGTGAGTATGAGCAGGAGTCAGATAACATCACCTCCCACCCCTCCAAGTCAG
The DNA here is from genome assembly GCA_013399015.1 of Galbula dea. Taxonomy (NCBI): domain Eukaryota; kingdom Metazoa; phylum Chordata; class Aves; order Piciformes; family Galbulidae; genus Galbula; species Galbula dea. The sequence goes on from VWZX01005637.1 coordinate 96,898, forward strand.
CACTCTGCTTTAGTGGCCTACCTTACTGGAGTATTCCAGAGGATGTGACCAAAGAAAGGCTCTGCTGAGGCATAAGGAGGACATGGACCTGCTGTAGTGAGCCCAGAGGAGGGCCATGAAGATTATCAGAGGGCTGGAGCACCTCCCCTGTAAGGGACAGGCTGAGGGAGCTGGGGTTGTTCAGTCTGGAGAGCAGGAGGCTCTGGAGATATCCTTTTTAGTATTGACTGGCAATGTTTTCCTGTTACTGCTGGCTGTGGTGTGGATTTAAAAGATGAGGTCTGGGCAGCTTAGACTATGTAAGAAGGGGTGAATGGGCTGGGTTTTGCCCTCCTGAAGCATCTTGACTCTGCTGAAGGTGGCAGCAGATGTCCATTATAGAGCTAAGCAGTTATGCCAATTGAAATTGGTGCTTTAGACATGGTCATTACATCATTTCAGTAGCAAGAAGCTTGTGGTATCTCTCAGGCTTTTGATTTCCAGCCATGCTAGCTCTGTCCTTTCAACATGCTTTGTGGTTTCTCAGATCCAAGTCCTGTGGTGACCTCTCAGGCTTCACAAACATCTATGTTTTGGCTGTGCAAATGTCAAGTGTTTTTAGCAAGAAATATTTTTCCTCTAGAGAGCAAGTTGAACTCAATTACAAGCACAAAACCAACTAGGCAGCACAATTTCAATCTGTTCAAAAAGAAACACAGATGTGACTGGAAGTTGTTAGGAAGCCTAAGCTGGGTAGGAGCTTTCTGGAGCATTAGAAAAGGCTTGTGACCTCCCCTGACATTAGTGATGTAGTCTTGGCCCTGTAGCTGTTGTAAGAAGCTACTGGCATTGCAGATGGACTCGAGGCAGAGCCTCAGCAGCTTTGGCAAATCAAGAGTTCTGAAATTGAATTGGAATTAAAGCTAGGTACTTTTCCATTCCACAATCTAAACCAATTTGGTTCCAGTTCTACATTGTCTTGTAGCAATTCAGGATTCTCCTGCAGTCAATAGCACAGGGTAGGGAGAATCAATGTTTTCATTACTGCTGAGACAAGCAATAGTGTTCAGCTTTAAACTCCAACCACATGTCAATTCCTGGGAAGGAGACACCTTTGAGTCCAGTTGTAGCTATGCTGAAGAATATTCTTCTAGCAAAAAGAAGCATTTTTCCCCAAAGAAAGCATATTCCTCTGCAAGAGCTCTTACAGGAGGAAGGTTTGTTGCCAAACACATTTTTGTACATGCTCCATATTGATCCTGTTAGAGCATGAACCCAAACTTCTGTCTCAAGTGCTGTTTACTCCTGTTGCATCAACTCTCTGCTTAGCTTTGTGTTCTAGCACACCTTCAGCCACTACTATTTCCAGTATCTGCATCACCTCTACTTAGGGCTGAGTTTCAGTAGTGCCAGCATGAAATCCCAGCTCACTTGTTTGAGGAATCAGTGCTGTGTATTCCCCAGGTGAGAAGGAGCCTGGGCTACAGGGACACTAGTAACACTGGAAAGCATTCCAGTTGCTGTAGCTACCATGAAGCATGCAACTTGAAATGCTGCAAATAAGTTCTGTGTCTTGGAAGGAGCTGTGCTGTCAGAAGAATGAGGTTCTGGATGTGCTCTTTGTGCAGAAGAGAGGTGCACCTGCATCTCCTGTAAAATGTGCAGCTCTTGATGTTTGGGAGTGGGGAGGGGAGGGGGCACTGGTGGTCTTGAGGCATAACAGAGGAAAGAGGATTTCTTCTCCTCATTTCTCTGTGGTATCTGTTACCTTTCTGCCAGTGCCATCTGAAAATGAGAAGGAGTCTTAAAACTGCATCAAGTACAATTCATCTCTTGGGTACATGTCTTCCTTTAGGGCTTGGTAGGATATATTTTGACTGGAATTGCTCTGTCCTGCTTGATAGTTGAGTAGGACAAGTCTGTGTGTGCTCCTGTGTTCCATGTGGTACCACAGATTTGCTTGTTCACTTGAGTTTTCTTAGCTGCTCTGTCTGGGCTCATGGTCTGTGAAGTGGCTTTTGGTTGTTCTTTTTCAAGGTGGAGTCCTTGAGTAGGTGGTACAGCCTGTTCTTCTTCTTTATGGAGTGAACTGAAAGATTTGGGTCTGAGACTTGGAAGTTTCTTGCCTTTCTGAGTCAAGGAGCATTTCTTGTACAGTTAAGTCTTGTTTACACTTGAAGAGCTTTTGCACTTGAGTTCCTACTACTTCCCTAATGGTATTGAGTTAAACACTATCAAACTACCTCCTCTTCTGTCCTTCTTGTTGCCTTTGAAGATACTCTCAAGTAAACCCTTAGGAAAGAGGTTTCTCTCCTTTGTTTTTCTTGTAGGGATGGGCAAGCAGTCCTCACCTCCTGCCTCTGACTGCAGAGGACAAGTGAATTTTAGAGCAAGCCAAACTGGTATCTCTTCTTACTTGCCAGCAGGAGGTACTGGTTCTAGTTGGGCTGAACCTCTTTGCTTTAACAAATCTGAAGTGCTCCCATAATGGCTTTTAGAGAGCAGTAGCAGTGTTCAGCCATGTTTTTTTGTCTCCTTCCAACTGTTTGACCTTTCACACAAGGAACTTCAGAAATCCAGAAGAAAATGAAGATCTTTCTTACTCCTGACAGTGTGGGTTTTTTGAGTCTGGACTTGGAAACAATGACTCTTCTAGTCTTTTATGATCTTTATACTTTGTGTAGCATGCAGACCATCTTTAGATGGTGCCTTAGTTCAGTTCAGAGCTCTAAACTTCTGTGATGTGAAGGAAATAATGGTCTCCACAGCTTCAAGCTCTAGTGGTTCTATTTTTAAAGGCCTCTCCCTTTCAGCAAGTGATTTCTTTGGAAGCTGTGATTGTTTCATCATCCCAACCAGTTTGTATTTACATCTTGATTTATTTTTCTTGCTTCTTTTCTCATGGTTCAGCAATTGTTTGAAGTAGCACTGCTGTCTTCATCCCTACTGGTGGTTGAGGTTGTGACAAACCACTCTTTAGGTCATAACTACAACTGCCCCATCCCTGGAGGTCTTCAAGGTCAAGTTGGATGGAAGTTTGAGCACTATGGCCCTAGTGGGAGGTGTCCCTGCACGTGGCAGGGGAGTTGGAATTAGATGATCTTCAATGTACCTTCCAAACCAAACCAGGATATGATTCTACCAGAGCTGATCCTCTCTTGAGTTGTACCTGCTGTAAGAGATGAGGATGTGTCTTTTGGGCTGGTGCTGTTTCCTAGGTCTTCTGGTAGTGCCATGGAGTCATTCCAGGTGTGTGCTTCTGGAGCTGGTGGCAGGATGGGCCTCAAGAGGGGGCGGATGAATGAGATGGAGAGAGGGAGAAAGAGAAGATTGCTTAGGGTCTTGGAGTGACACCAAAAAACTTGAATCTTCTGGGCCAGTTTCATTAAATTTTGAGTTTTGTTGGAATCTCAAACTTCATTGATTTAAAGTGGATTAAAATCTTGCCAGATGATGTCAGGAAGTTGCTGTAGATTGGTTTGTGGAAATAAGACCCTGTGACTCTTTGCTGTACTGGTGGACATTTGAGAAGCAGGTTGACTACTGGAAGGCATGGCTAGGCTTTTGATGGGGTTCTCTGTATATGTGTGATATCCCTAATGTACTTTTGGCAGGCAAGCAGTAGTAATGGCAACATTTCCAACAAACACTTGCCCTGGTCCCTGAGAAGAATTTCTTTCTAGTATTTGATAAGTAATAAATCAGGATCTATTTCAGATGTTATCCTGTGCCCATATTAATGACTCTCTGGAAATTTAACTAACAGATAACTTTCTCTAGTCATAAATCTGGCAGTGTAGTAATAAAGCTCTGAAGCATCTGAAGATTGGGGAAGTAATAAACCACAGTATCTATGGTGGTTTATTTTCTTGAAGTACATTGTTCTCTACTGACCAACAGCCATAGGATCCTGGAATGGTCAGAGTTGGAAGGGAGCTTCAAGATCATCTAGCTCCAACCCCCCTGCCTGCCAGGGACACCTCCCACTAGAGCAGGTTGCCCACAGCCCCAGCCAGCCTGGCCTTCAAAGCTTCCAGGGATGGAGCTTCCCCAGCCTCTCTGGGCAACCTGTTCCAGTGTCTCCCCACCCTAACAGTGAAGAACTTCCTCCTAATATCCAATCTAAATCTGCCCTCCTCTAGTTTCTATCCATGGAGCAAGCTTCAGTCAGTGAAGCGCACAGACTGAGTGACTGCTTTACATCCTGTCCCTCCAGACAACTTGAAAACATCCTGCGTTTTACCATCTTTTTCTTTCTCCTTAGAACCTTATCTACCAGTGATGATGTTGAGGACAGAGAGACTGAGAAGGGACGCCTGGAGGAAGCCTATGAGAAGTGTGACAGGGATCTGGATGAGCTGATTGTGCAGCACTACACCGAGCTCACCACCGCCATCCGCACCTACCAGAGCATCACCGAGCGCATCACCAACTCCCGCAACAAGATCAAGCAGGTGAAGGCTGCTTCTGCTTCTCCTTGCTACTCTGGCTGCTCAGCTGGGCAGCTCCTCACTGGAGGAGGGAATAAGGGGTGTGGGGGGGAAACCTAAGGAAAACTAAACCAGCTTTAATGGAAATAACAAAGTGAAAGAGGTACAAATAGATACAAACCCAATGGCAAAGCCAACCCCTGCTTGGCAGTTCCAGCACTGGCACCACTGATGCTGTGGTAGGTGGGAACTGGGGAAGTCCCAGGCTGGACTTAGTGGCAGATGGGATATGGATTCAGGAGCTGGATTCTGGAACTGGATTCAGTAACACACGGATCAGAATCCAAGGGAGAACAGACAGAGTCCTCCTCAGACACTGACCACTGAAGGAGAAGCTTGACCCTCATGATAGCTTAGCTTTTTCCTGCCTGTGCCATCCATGGGATGCAATCCCTTGTTGGGCAGTTCAGGGTCACCTCTCCTGGCCCCTCCTCCCTGCAGCTGCCACCTCTGACTGCCTGCAGCCCAAGCTGGGACACGAGATGCAGCAGTGCCCTTGGGCTGCAGAGGAGCAAGTCTAAGGCAGAGCCTTTCTGCAGCCTAAGCCTTGGCAGGAACTCTCCCCATGGAGTGTTGTCCCTGCTAGCAGCAGGCAGTGCCTGGGAGAACATGCTGGGAGCTGCAGCCAGTGCAGCCCTGAGAAGAGCCTGAGCTGAGAAGTCAAAGCCCTGAGCAGAATGAGTTCTGTTCTAGCTCAAACCATGATACTCCTTTTTTCCTGTGTACTGTCTTTTCTTTGGTTATGTTTTAAGTTCCCGTTTTAACCTTTTATTTCTCTCTCTCTGTCCCATATATTTCCCAGCTACTTGTCATCATCCTGAACTGAACTAAAAAGTGAAAACTGTTACCCACCAATTCTGAGCTAGGCCTGATCTTCAGATTGCTCTGTGGCATGGCTAGGAGCAGACCATCCAGTCCTACCACAGTGGTTCCAGGCTATGTCTTACTAGCAACATGTTTTCCACAGGCTCTTTTTGTTGTTTGAGAACACAAGTAATTAAAGCAAGCCAAGAGGTGGATATAAAGCAGAGAGCTTGCAGTGCTCCCTGTTCATTTATTGTCTGGGCATGTTGCTATCAGGTTTTTGAAGTCTAAGGGCAGCTAAGCTAACACCTTTCCATCTAATCTGTTCATGTTTTGATATGTTGGCCTCCAACCACCTCCTAAGCAGCCTGGGTGATTTATCAGCTTGCTTTTTTTGCTCAGAGAATATGAAATTTCATGCTATTTCCCAACTCAGTGCTGTTGTGTGAATGCACATGAACTCTGTGCCCTTGTATCTTTCTGTATTTTGAGTGCTCACACTTCAGCAGTGTGCCAGTAAATAACTCTGGCACTTTGGTGTGGACTTGTTCCATCTGCTCTCTCCTTGCAGCAGTAGATCAGTTCTTTGGTCTCCTGGCCTATCTTTCACTTCCTGTGCAGTTTGCTATGCCTAAACTTTGCAGACTAGACACCAAATTTATTCAGGGTTTGTTTTTTTTCCCCCTGGCTCTGTGGAGGTCTCATCTTTACACCTTGCACAGCACTGCTGGAGGAGCAGTAGGCTTTTAACCCTTCTGGGGCTCTGGACTGACCCTTCTGGCTTTTCAAATTCACTTAGCATTTTGAAAGCAAATGAGCCCATGCTGATGCTTTCCAAGGGTAAGAGTTCATTCTAGGATCTATGTACAGAGCTCAGCACTTTGAAAGCAGAGATCAATTGCACTAAATTTGAAGTGCACTGTAGCCAGGAGCCTCTTTTCACACAGTATACCAAGCTTTGCAGAGGGCAAAACAAACATCCAGGGGGGTGACCTTCTGGTCCCACCTAGCAGAATGATTGTAAAGGTGAAGGACCTTTTGATATTTAAGTTTTCTTATTAGTTTTGGTCAATATGCTTTGAAAAAGCTGTGACCTAATCTCCTGGGAGGTCCCAATCTACTTTGTCATCAATCTGTATTACACTCTGACTTGCATTGGATGTTCCCCTCTTGTAGAAGGTGGATGAACAATCAAGTGTTTGCTTGCATTAGGAATTGTGGAGTTGATAGGTAGCCAGGATCCCTCTGGGTATTTACCTTTTGTAGTCAATTCTTCTGGGAATTCCTGCTGGGAAGGGCTTGGGTTTGAATCTACCTTTAGGGATATTACCACTGTGAAACAGAATTAGGAAGTGGAAACAATTGGGTCTAGCAAAGGGGGAGGTTATTCCTGAAAGACTTCATTTATTAGGATCACCTCTCCTGGCCCCTCCTCCCTGCAGCTGCCACCTCTGACTGCCTGCAGCTCAAGCTGGGACACAAGATGCAGCAGTGCCCTTGGGCTGCAGAGGAGCCAGTCTAAGGCAGAGCCTTTCTGCAGCCCAAGCCTTGGCAGGAACTCTCCCCATGGAGTGTTGTCATGGAATTGTTCATTCCTTCACTCCTTCCCCTGCTCCCAAATGGAGATGGAGTTGATCTCCTTTCTTGCAAGGACAGGACTAGGAATGTCTTGTGAGATTCCTTCTAGCCCTGTGATAGTTTTGCTGACCTAGTTTGTGGAACAGCAGTCCACTGGTGATGGTGTGCTGGGTCAGTGAAACATTTTCAATTAAGCTGTTGAACAGGGATTCAGTCTGAGTTTCCCTCTGCTTTTGCAGCAAGTTCTGACACTTTTAATTGTTCAGTTAGCTGAGGACTCTGATGTTCCTGTTTGCAGCAGGACACCTCAGAGTACAGTGTTGCTATAGTGAAACTTTCCTGCCTCTGGTTGGAGACTGTTTTCTGTAGCTCTTGTTCTTTAGCAGTGCTCTGGATTTTGGTCCATCTGTGTTTTGCATGTCTTCTTTTTAACTGCCTTTAGGTGAACAAGGTGTAGGAGAAGGTGCAGCTGAAGTGGGATTTCTGGAGTGCTTTGAAGGCTCATTACTTAAAAATAAATTGGAGGGCCTAGTTCTGAGAGTCTCCTCATGTGTAATTCAGTGAGAGTTCAGCCTGAGAGAAGGTTGAACCCTAAGTAGTCATAACTTATCACCAAAACAAGAGCAGTGTGAAAGCAATGTGTGAAGCTGTGTTGCTAATCACTTCCACATTTTAATATGTATTATTGATTTGCATGCTGCAGGAAAAGGGAGGTTATCCTGACCTTACCAGAGGGCACAGAGAGGGAGTGCAGGCTGTGCCTTTGAGCAGAGAGGATGGGGGAGAAAACTCTTCATGTTTCCCAAATAAGGTAGAAGAGTATCACAGAACATCCCAAGTTGGAAGGGAGCAACCAGGATCATCCAGTCCAACTCCTGTCCATGCACAGGACACCCCCAAAGTCACCCCAAGTGTCTGAGAGCATTGGCCAAGTGCTGCTGGGATCCCAGGAGAGTTGGGGCCATGAGTGCATCCCTGGGGAGCCTGTTCCAATGCTCCACCACTCTCTGGGGGAAGAACCTCATCCTAAGATCTACCCTGAGCCTCCCCTGGCGCAGCTTCATGCCATTGCCCTAGTCATCAGAGGAGATCAGCTCCTGCCCCTGCTTCATCTCTGCTGAGGAAGTTCTGAACTGCCATGAGGTCTCCCCTCAGTCTCCTCCAGGCTGAACAGACCAAGTGATTTCAGCCATTCCTCATATACCTTCCCTTTCCCCATCTTTGTGGCCTCCTCTGGTTGTTCTCTAGCAACTTGATATCCTCCTTGCATTGTGCTGCCCAACTCTGCACCCAATACTCAAGGTGAGGCTGCACTAGTGGTCACTTAGGGGATGGCATGAGAATCACAGACTGATTTGGGTTGGAAGGAACCTTCCAAGCTCACCTAGTCTAACCCTCCTGTGGTCAGCAGGGACATGACCAACTAGAGCAGGTTGCTCACAGCCCCAAACAACATGACCTGGAGTGGTTCCAGGTATGGGATATCTCCCACCTCTCTGGGCCACCTGGGACAGTATCTTACCATCCTCAAAACAAACCCTGGATGTCCAACACCAAGAGGTTTCTCTAGATGGTTAATGGCCTTGGAATAATGAAAAGGTTGAATTGCACTAGATCTTAACAGCTATATATTCCAATGAAGGCCAGAAATTGTTATTGCTTGAGGTACTGGGAAAAGAGCTGCACACTTAGATAGCTGTGTTTCAAGACATGGACACCAAACCTGAAGAGATGTGCCAAAAGATGGATGTAGGCAGATGGAGAATGTTTACAGTGGGATAAATTAGAGATAGCTTATTGACTTCAACTGAAAATTGGGCTCTTTGCTGTATGCCAAAATACTGACTGGATTTTTTTTGGAACACATGGAACTAAGTCTCTGGTTATGGTCACTAGGATCCTGTTTCTGTTCACAGAATGATTCTTCAGTTATACTTTCACTACTGCTCCCAAACTTGCACTGAAGGTTTCCCTGTGACGTCAGGTTGGGTTTGTCTGTACCTAGGGGTTTCCCTTCAGCCGAAGGCCTAACCAGAGAGTTTAAGTCACTGGCATTGAAGGTCCTAATAAAGTGAAGGTGGGAAAGGGCTGACCTGTGTTAGGAGCAGCTGTCCTGAGCTCTTGTGCCATGTTGCCTGCAGGTGAAGGAGAACCTGCTCTCGTGCAAGATGCTGCTGCACTGCAAGCGGGATGAGCTGCGCAAGCTCTGGATCGAAGGCATCGAGCACAAGCACGTCCTCAACCTGCTGGATGAGATAGAGAACATCAAGCAAGTGCCTCAGAAGTTGGAACAGTGCATGGCCAGCAAGCACTACCTCAATGCAACAGACATGCTGGTAAGATGTGCTACCTCCATCTCCCAGGAACACACTGGTCAGCTGGCTGCTTACCTGCAGACACAATGCTCTCTGTGCTGTTACTTGGGGGGTTTCCTGCTTGGTTTCTTCTGTCATTTGCTGCTTTCTTGTAGTGGGATTGGTTTGGTTTGGGTTTGATCTTTCCTGGCTGGATTTAAGGCTCATCCTCCATCCTGTTCAGGTAGCTCTTGTCAGTCTTTACCTGTTTGTGCCCTGATGACTTCTGTAACCGTCTAGTTCTTCACCTGTTAGATCTGCCCATGGCATTTCCCTCTACTTTTGCAACTTGGTGCTTTATTTCAACATGGATTTCCCAGACACCTGCTTGTATCATCTTCCTTTATATCTTATCAATTATTTCAAAACCATTTTTGCTATTAAAGAACAATCCTGTTTCTGTTTCATCTCCCAGAATGCACTCAGAACTTTGGTCATAATTCAGAGGGAAGGCTTTCTCCAGCGAGGTGTTTGCTTCTTATTGTCTTTAGATCTTTTACCTGGACTCTTGAGTATTTCTACTTCTTTCCAGCACTGTTTTCATCTTTATTCTCCCTCTGTTCAAGTGTTTTTCCTCTTCAGTTCCATCTCCTTAAGTGCACCTTTCAATTCCAGCCTTGTGATGGGAGTAAGTTTCCTGGACTTCTGTAGTACCAGTCTTTTTCTCTTGTTTCTAAACTTGACAAGCACACTTCCTCACCAGGCTTCAGTCCTTTGTTTCCTGGAACTGCCTTCTACCAATCATTAAAAACCTCACAAGTGAGGTGATCCTTCTCCTCTACTCAGCCCTGACATGTGGAGTTTGAGTCCAGCTCTAGGCTCTCCAGCACAAGAGAGATGGATTTACCTGCTTGAGTCCAGTGAAGGATCACAAAGATGGTTAAGGGACAGGAACATCTCACATGTAAGGAGAGGCTGAGAGCTGGGACTGCTTCACTTGGGCAAGAGAAGCCTTGAGGAGGTCTTATTGATGGTTATAAAGGTCTGATGGGAGAATGCAAAGAGAACAGATCCAGACTTTTCTTTGTAGTGCCCAGTGAGAGGAGAGGATTCTGGGTGACCTTGTTTTAGCAGGGGATTGGAGTAGATGATCTCCAGAGGTCCCTTCCAGTCCTCCCTATGCTGGGACTCTGTGTGTGTGTGTGTCTGTCTGGGTGAAGTTGCCCATGGAGCCAATATCAGACCTCCCTGAAGGATGGACTTCTGTCCCATGCTGACTCTTTGGTTGGCTCTTTCCAGAAGAGAAGATCTGAGGAATCAAATGGTGTTGGAAAAAGCTGGGTGGTTTTTTTTACATCAAGGAATGCAGTGAAACCTCAAGTGCAAGTTGAAGACCATTTCAGCCATTGATTGACAGCTGCAATTCTCACTTGTTGCCAAGTGTGCTTGTAATAAAGAAATAGTCAGGTACCTGCATTTGAAGCTCTTTCCTAGACAGAAATCACTAAGCTCCTTGGCTTTTGCCATCTTCTGTTAACACAGCCTCTGCAAGGCTGTGATGTGGTAATCACTCACTGGCTGCAGGATAATTCCTCTCTCCTTTTATTAGACATGAATATTAGGTAAAATAATTGCTAAACTGTCAGGGCTGCAGAGTGTATATAGATCTCTCTGTCCTTTTGTTTCATTCCTCAAGGTAAACAGATGCTCCTGGCTTAGCAAAAGCCCAAAGTGATCTGACAAGGAGCTTATATCCCTCACAGTGCAATTGGAACACTGATTAATATTGTTGCCTGTAGCCTTGTGATGTGTACAGTGGAAATGAGACCTTTGCAGTCCTTGTGTGAGGTTGATGCAAGCACTCTAATGGCATAATTTCCTGGTGGCTGCATCCTATTTCTGCAGCCTCTCCTTTGTATTCCACTCACATTAATTGAAGTAATTTTGCCACTGAAGCATGTTTCAAACCTCTGCATTTAAATGGAAGTTTTAATTCCCTCTTTGTTTGGCAAAGATGGCTAAAGATGGCTTGGTACAGGTTTCATTATCACTCCAAACTCTCCAGCTGCTGGTTCTAATGTGCAATGAACTGAGTGATGCTGGGAAAAATTGTTAATCAAAGGATGGCAGCTTTTCCCAGCAGTGGGAACACAATACAGAGGTATTTTCTGACAGCTTACATCTGGATGGAGTTACAAAAATGGAAGTGGCAGCTTTGGTTTTAGGTTTTGTATCCACCACAGATGAGCTTCAAATATCATGTATTCATGTTCTGTGTTCCTTCAGCATCTTGGTAGCACACACACTGCTGAGCAGAGCAGGTAGGAGCAGGTTTGCTCTTCTTATTGTACCTTGTAGAGGATGTGGAAGAACCTGATTCCAGCCTCCTTTGACTTGAGAAGCTTTGGAGGGTCACAGAACTTCTGTTTGAGATGGAACTGAGAGTGAACACATCTCAGGCATTCTCAATTTCTGTATATGCTTCTTTAAAGCATGAGTGTGTCTGGTTTTCTGCTTTTTCACACACTTCCTTCCTCAAATTAACATTCACTTCCATGTGGCAGTTGAGTACATGTGGAGGGGTGTGTGTGTTCTCTGCCCAGCATCAAACAGAGGAGGCTCAGGAGGGATCTCTTCACTCTGTACCTGAAAAGAGATTGTAACAAGGTGGGTGCTGGTCTCTCCTCCAAGGAACAAGTGGTAGGATGAGAGAAATGGCCTCAAGTTGTGCCAGGGGAGGTTTACATTGGACATGAGGAGATATTTCTTCCTGGCAAGGGTTGTGCAGGCCTGGAGGGGTTTCAAAGCCATGAAGATGTGGTGCTGAGGGTCTTGATTTAGTGATGAATGCAGAAGCTTCTGGAAATCATCCACTCCAACTCCCTGCTCCAGCAGGGTCACCCCCAGCAGCTTGCCCAGGGTCACCTCCAGCTGGGCTTGGAATCTCTCCCCACAAGGAGACTCCACAGCCTCTCTGGGCAGCCTGGGCCAGGGCTCCAACACCCTCACCCCAAACAAGCTTCTCCTCCTGCTCAGCTGGAACCTCCTGGCTTCCAGTCTGTGCCCAGTGCCCCTTGGGCTGTCCCTGGGCACCACTGAGCAGAGTCTGGCTCCAGCCTCTTGCCCCCAGCCTTGAGCTCTTGCTGAGCCTCTTCTCCAGGCTAAGCAGCCCCAGGGCTCTCAGCATTGCTAAGAGACTTTTTAGACTGTGAGTAGTCTGGAATAATGAAATGAAAAGGAGTGGAATGCAGCTCTCACTCTGCATTGTATTTACTGTCTGCCTTTCAGCTGGAACAATGAAAATCAATAAAAACACTCTTTCATTTAGTTTTTAGCTCTCTTATTGCAGAACTGGGATCCAGGTACTGCTGTGGAACAGGTTTGTATTTTGGAATTAATACCAGAAGTGGAAATAAGACTTTTGTTGCTTTGGGATTCTACAGAAATGCTTTTATTACCAGATTTAAATTTGGGCCCTACTTGAAATTCTTGTTGTTCTGAATTACAGAAATAGTAATATCTTTCCCAATACTTCTTGCCTCAAAGCCTCTCCCCAGCTAACACTCTGTCTTGTCATTGTTGACCTTATTGATTACAGAGAAGCCTTGTAGAAAAGAGAGCTGAGAAGCTGACATCTCCAGGGTTGTATCTCATTTCAGATTACCTACTGAGGTGTGTAAGTGTTTATGCTTAAAGGAACTGGTTTGTGTTAGCTTTTAATGATTGGCAAGGCTCCTGATTTCTGTTTAGAGCTGCATGGTTGAGGTTGGGATGAGGAAGGAGGCAGCTCTGTGGTTATTACATGGATGTATTCATACTCTGTGTTGTAGTGATTCACACAGCAGCATGGAAATCCTGAGCTTGCTTCTCTCTGCTCATTCCCTGCAAACACTGAACATTCACTCACATGCAGTGTTTCTCTGCCTGCAAGGAGCATTGGAAAGCTTAAGTAATTAAGGCTGGTAGAATACTTCTAAGTTCCTTAGATGAGAAGCATGGATGCTGTGCATTGTTGGAATCTTTTCTATCTCTTTTGTGTGGTGTTTCCCTCTTCAAAGTCTGTTTTCTGCTCTCTCTCTTTAATCAGCTTGCTAGCCTAGGTTTAAAGACATGAGAACATGGAGTTTCTTTCCCTTTGAAACATCTTTTTTCCTGACTGTACTTATCACTAACTTTATCTCCTTCCTTTTATCCTGTAATTTCCATTATCTGAAGCAGTCTATTGCATGAAAAGGTTGGTGCCTGCTAGTGCTTCATTTGCATTGGCACATGCTTGACCTCCACCCCTCTGCTCTTAGTTAATGCACCAACAAGCATTGATAGCTCCCCAGGGTATTATCCTGGGGCTGTTAGCTCTCCTAATAACAACCATTCATTAAGCTGATGAAAGTTTATTAAATAAGAAAGCATGCAGTAATGAAGGTGGAGTAGAGGTGCCAAGCATCTCCTGGTGGAAGGAAGGCAGTTACCCACCCAGAGACTGTCCCTAGTGAAAGAGAGAGGGAGTTGTGATATTATGGGCTGTGGATTTGTGCATGGGCATTCCTGAACATAACATTTCTGTCCTTCCTGACTAGGGTGTAGAGGCAGGGATGAGAAGTTCTTTGCTTGAGGTGATTGCTCCTGTAATGATCATTTAATGATCTCCAGGGCTCAGCACTGGGACCAGTTCTGTTAGTATCTCTATCTATGGTCTGGCTGAGGGGATTAAGGACAGCCTCTCAATTTGCAGGTGACACCAAGTTGGGCAGGAGTGTTGATCTGCTGGAGGGTAGGAGGCTCTGCAGAGGGATCTGGTCAGGCTGGATTGATGAGCCAATGCCCATGGGATGAGGTCTAACAAGGCCAAATGGTGACTCCTGCACTTGGCTCACAACAACCCCCAAGAGTGTTTTAGGCTTGGGGCAGTGTGGCTAGAAAGCTGCCCAGCAGAAAAGGACCTGAGGGGTTCTGGTCAAGATGAGCCAGCAGCATGCCCAGGTGATCCCCAGATCACCTTCTAACCCCCACCATTCTGTGGAGAACTAGAGGAAGACTTATGCTGAGGAGCATATCAATGAAGACTGTGCCTGCATGAGGAGGATGCAATAGCTATCTTCTACTGCAGTTCAATATTGTGGAGGTCTGTAATCAAAATGATAGTGAAGGAATAGGTGAAGAGCTAATTGAATGGAGTTAAAGATTCCTTCAGCAACAGAGATGGAGCACAGGGAGCACAAAAGACTGGAAATGTCATCTTGACAGCGAGAGAATTAATTTGGGGAGCTGCAGGTTTGCAATACAAGGAAAATCCTGAAGTTTTACTTCAATACATTAGGACTTTGTTGTCCTAGACATCACTCATCTAGAGAAGACCTTTGGGTCAGAGATGATCCTGAAAAGAACCCAATTCTCTGCATGACAGTTGAGACCAAATGAGGATGCATTGTGTCAAGAATAAGTATGGGAAAGGGAAAGCAAAAGCCTTTTCCTATTGTTTTTGCTGCCTTCTCAATACCTACAACTGATTGCTAGTCCATGCCAGGGCTCCAGTGAGATTTAATATAGATGTCTGGGCAAGGTCAGGCCAAAGGAGGGCTTAGGCCAATACTGTCTGAAGCCAAGGATGCTCTGAAGGGAGAGTGAGGGCAGAGCAAGGAAGAACAATCCTTTCCCAGAACACTGAGCTTCCAGCAGCTGGCAATCTGCAGCTTTTGATGGAGAAGTTGATGTCCCTTGAGTTGAACAGCACTCAGTAGATGTTTCTTCCTTGAATTTGTCCCTGTCACTTTATGCAGCAGTTTAAACTTGTCTTCAATGCTCTCCTTTGGCAGTGAGTTCTGTAGCTGACTTGTTTGACATGCTGCTTGTAGACAACACTGAACCTTTGATTTGCTAATTTCAGCTTGTTGCCCAGAAGCTACTGAGGATTTGAGGTGTGCAGACATCACAGGTACTGGGGCAATACATGTCTCCTGTCACAGAGGCCCAGCATGGTGAGGGTTGGAAGGGATTTCTGGAGATCATCCAGTCCAACCCCCTGCTCCAGCAGGGTCACCCCCAGCAGCTTGCCCAGGGTCACCTCCAGCTGGGCTTGGAATCTCTCCCCAGGAGGAGACTCCACAGCCTCTCTGGGCAGCCTGGGCCAGGGCTCCAACACCCTCACCCCAAACAAGCTTCTCCTCCTGCTCAGCTGGAACCTCCTGGCTTCCAGTCTGTGCCCAGTGCCCCTTGGGCTGTCCCTGGGCACCACTGAGCAGAGTCTGGCCCCAGCCTCTTGCCTTATGTCCTTCAGCTCTTGCTCAGCATTGAGCAGCTGCCCTCTGGGGCTGCTCTTCTGCAGGCTCAGCAGCCCCAGGGCTCTCAGCCTTTCCTCCTGCCAGAGCTGCTCCAGTGCCCTCAGCATCTTCCTGGCCTCTGCTGGACTCTCTCCAGGGGTTCCTTGTCTCTTTTGACCTGGGGAGCCCAGAATTGGCCCCAGGACTCCAGCTGTGGCCTGACTAGGGCAGAGTAGAGGGAAAGGAGAACCTCCCTTTCCCTGCTGCTCACAGTCCTCTCAATGCACCCCAGGAGACCCCTGGCCTTCTTGGCCACAAGGGCACATTGCTGGCTCCTGGTGAACTCATTTCCCCTGTGTTGTCACTAGTGGAAGAAGTCTCAGTCAGTTGTGTTACCAGTGCCTATTGTGACTTTCCCATTTCAGGGAAGTCACTTGAGCATACTGGGCTTAGAATTGCTCCAGTTTTGTGTTCAAGTCCCAGGGAGCAGCTGGCTAATCCTTTTCTGTGGGTTTTAGCCACTGTGTTCCTTGAGCACTGCTTGTGGTTTCAGCACTTTATTACTAGGAAGACATTGATGAATTACAGTGAGTGGAGGAGGAAGGAGAATGATTGATGAGTGACAGGGCTGAGGCCAACTCCAAAGAATTAAATTGATGGAGCTGGAGGAAAGGACAGCAAGTGAGGAACATGATTTTATAACTATTTTCAAGCTTGTAGAGGAAAACAGTGAGTTAGGTTGGGTCACTGCCATTTAACCACTTCAGAGACATCAAGGATGTTTGTGCTTTGTGTTAATGTGTTTCTAACAGGTTGGCTTGGATGTTCTCATGGAGCAGGAGCAGCAAGAGATAGGAAAAACAACTTCTGTAACACAGAATGAAGGCAGTGCTAGGGAAATGGCTGTGTCATCTAATAGACCTCCTCTGTGCTTGTACCTGAGAACCTCACATTGCTTTCTAGGGATAAAGGGGGAGACTAGATGGGATGATTGATTTAGGAAGGAGAATGGTGGAGTTTGGCTGGAATTTGATTCTCTGGAAAGCACTCTCCTGCTCTGTTAAGGCATTAGAAAAGATGTGTTACTCCCCAGCCTTCAGATATACCTTCTCCCTGCTGGGTACTGTCACATGCTGGCTGCTTGTGCCTCCTTTAGCAGAAATGGTTGTGTTTCAGTAATGGTTTTGGCTATGCTGGTGAGAATCTTAATGCAAGGTGCTGTGTTGAAGAGAAAACACCCTGCAAACAAAGGCACCCTCTTAGCTGGACATGGAGAACATTTTCCCTGGCCTTCCCCTACCAAATAAGCTCCCACTGACTCCTTATCTCATGATGAGCTGTTTTCTTGCAGCCTGAGCACTTTTTTTCCCCTGTGTGTAGCTCAGAATCTTTCAAAGCAATCTTCCCAACTTCTCCCTGTTTCTGCTTTGCTCATCTGTATCAGTGTCTCCCTTCCTGCATCATTTGGTCAGCAAAGCCTTTTATCTCAGGGGGAGTAACCTCAGCTGATTCCAGAATATTGCAGAGGAATCTTCTTTCCCTTTCAGGCTTCTCTAACTCTCTGCTTTTAGCTTGTTAATTCTTACAAGGCTGTTTAAAGGTGAACCAAATTGGTAGCAATTTCTGCCATCACCTTTAATATCCAGTCTGTTAATCAAGACTGTGCTGTTCCAGCAGTGTTTTACAGCTCCTCATCAATCCTCACATCCTGTGTACTTTCTGCTTTTCCTGTTTTTAAGGAGAAGGAGGCAATGACAGTTAGGAAGAGCTATCTTTGATTTATCTGCTCTTTATGTTTTCCAAGCTTTTTTAGCTGAAGGCTCCCTAAACAGCACCCTCAGGGTCCTAAATAGCACCCTCAGGGGTGTTCTTTAGCTAGCTCATGCTTGTTGGTTTGTCTTGATATCAGCTCACACTGTGTGTGACCAGCAGGTTGAGGAAGGTTCTCCTCTGCCTCTACTCTGCCCTAGTCAGGCCACAGCTGGGGTCCTGGCTCCAGTTCTGGGCTCCCTAGTTAAGGAACTGCTGGAGAGAGTCCAGCAGAGGCTAGGAAGATGCTGAGGGCACTGGACCTGTGGCACTTTGGGAGCAGACAATTCCCAACATTTGGGTTTCAGTACAACTTGGGTGCCAGTTTTCCATGGATCCCATTATTTGGGTTTCTCACCACCAAAGGGAGCAACTTTTCAGCTTCATCTTGAGTCACCTTTCAGCCAAAATATTGAGGAGCTGTACAGAGGCAGTACAGATTTGCTTGAGATCATCTACATCAGGCTTCTAATTAAAAGGCAAAAATGCAGTTCAAAAGCAGATTTAATGAGTTACTCAGTACTTTAAGCCTCCAGTAGTGGTGGAAGCTTCAAGTACTCAACAATCTTCTCCTCTCTGGATGTCAGCCCTTTCCCTAAGGGTGCTGAAGGAACATCTGTCCTACAAGGACAGGCTGAGAGAGCTGGGACTCTTCAGCCTGGAGAAGAGAAGGCTCTAGAAGGAGAGTGTGAAGAAAGATGGAGCTGACTGTTGAGTGACTGATGCCAGGACATGAAGTGGAACAGAGAAGGCTCCATCTGAACATCAGGAAACACTCTGTTAGTCTGAGGATGAGAGAGCACTGGCACAGGTTGCCCAGGGAGGCTGTGGCATCTCTCTCAGCAGTGCCAAGTACAGGAGGCCAATTACTGCCCTAATCTTGCAGACCACACTATTTCTGAGCATCATCTGCTCTAAAATCTATCACCCTCTTTGAAGAGAGACCATTTGCAGGTGTTCTGCCTTGTTGCCCAGTACCAAGTCCTAGCAGTGGAGTGTGAGCACCTTCCTGTTTCTTAAGTCAACTTTTCAGGTTGGGTCTTTATCTCAGAGAGATCAGGTACAGAGTGACTTCAGGCAACTGCTTGGTTAGCTCTGGCTGCACACATTGAAGCTGTTTTCAGTCATTTTCCTTCCCTGTACTTTTTGAAAGCAGGTCTCTTGTAGAAGCAGTAGATCAATTCTCCTCCTTTTAAATGTCAGCATTCTTTATTCATCCAGCAAGGCAGCTGAAACCTTCTAGATTGCTGCTATTTATTTGTTCTTTTATTCAGAGGGTTCAGCTTTTCTCCTTCTGCCATTCTGCATTTCTTTATCACTTTCATTTTTTCCCTTCAGATGGTGACCTACCACATTGTTTTCTTTTAACTCTTCTCAGCTGCTTGTTCATGTTTTCATCTCTTGTCTGAACTCAGCATAGGCTGTATCCCAGCTGGAAGCATTTGAGGTTTCCAGCTGAGCAGGAGGAGAAGCTTGTTTGGTGTGAGGGTGTTGGAGCCCTGGCCCAGGCTGCCCAGAGAGGTTGTGGAGTCTCCTTGTGGGGAGAGATTCCAAGCCCAGCTGGAGGTGACCCTGGGCAAGCTGCTGGGGGTGACCCTGCTGGAGCAGTGGATAATCCCCAGAGGTCTCTTCCAGCCTCTACCAGTCTGGGATTATAGTTTTAACAACCATTATTGTTTTATTTGCCCTGAAAAGGCACCTAGTTGAGAGCTTTCACTTTACCTCTGCTCCTAGACTTCCACAACTGTGGAGGCTTAGAATTTAAAGTAAGTTTCTCTTTTGGCCAAAGCCAGGAAAGAAAGAAGGATTTTAGCAAGTATCTTCCTAGTATTTAGGCTCTAGTTTGTAAAATGCTAAATTAAACCCTTCCAAATTGGATGCTGTGATAGGCAAATGTTTAGCTACTTTTTCTCTTTAAGGCAATTAAGCTCTACTCTAAACTGCCTGTGACCTTTAAACAAGCTGCTTAATGCTTCTGCTGCCATGGTTAGTTTCTAGATACTAGCAATTTTTAGCTCCTGCTAAGCAGAGCTCTTGTCAGGCTTCTTTCATTGCTCCTTATTGTCTAAAGGGTCACTGCTTACTAGTGGAGGTCTTAAGTACAACAATAAGTAGGTAGAGATAAGTACATATGGATCTTCAGCTGGCTGGAGATGAGGCAGCAGAGTGCCCAGGGGGGCAAGGAGGCCAAAAGCATCCTGGCTTGGCTCAGCACTAGTGTGGCAGCAGGAGCAGGGCAGGGATTGTCCTCCTGGGCTGGGCACTGGGGAGGCCACAGCTGGAATCTAGGGCTCAGCTTTGGGCTCCTGACCCCCAGAAGGACATTGAGTTGCTGGAGTGTGTCCAGAGAAGGGCAAGGAAGGTGGGGAAGGGTCTAGAGCACAAGGGTTGTGAGGAGCAGCTGAGGGAACTGGGCTTGCTTAGCCTGGAGAAGAGGAGGCTCAGGGGAGACCTTCTGTCTCTCTGCAGCTCCCTGAGAGGAGGCTGGAGCCAGGTGGGGCTTGGGCTCTTCTCCCAAGGAGCAAGTGGTAAGACAGGAGGAGATGGCCTCAGTTTGTGCTGGTGGAGGTTGATGGTTATGTTGACAGTTGGACTCAATGATCTTGGAGGTCTTTTCCAGCCTTCATGATCCTCTGATTTGAGGTAGATGATAACATCAGAATGAACTATTGGTTGGTGTAAGCCACATTCTGAGTGGAATCTAGGCCAGTGTTTCAATTCCTAGTTGACTACATGCAGCTCTTTTGCACTCTAACTGAGGTGGGAGAGACTGCTTTGAGTTTGATCATCAAAAGGTGGGGATAGGTGGGTATTTGCTCATGGTAAGTCATGTTCTTAAAGAATTTCAAGATGCTTGTCTGATTCATCTTCTAGCTGCTTCCCTGGAGCTACTTTCTGCACCCCAACCTGTGCCTGTGCCAAACAAAACCTGTTGGGAAACTCTTGCCTAGAATTATCTGTGTCCAGGTACTCAAACACCATGACATGATCTACCCACAACCTCCCACCCTGAGAGAAAAACTAACAAAATCACTCATTTCTGTGTAGCTAAAGTAGGTGAACATAAGAAAGAGACCTGAAGGACCCTCAGGTGCTTTTTCTGGACCCTTGAACCACTTGTGGTTCTTTTCTGTCCATCTCATTTTCAGGTTCTTTGACAAAAGGCTGCTATTCCATTACCAGGCTTAACCAGGGTCCTGTAGTGACAGCTCTTCCCCTCTCCATGCAACTCCACATCTCTTAGTCCCTTTGTTAGGATGAATAGCTCCCAGGAGGTAATAGCAGTATGAAAAAGCAAGTAACTACTTGGGAAGTCTGCTCTCAGTTGAGGGGAGAAAAGGAGAAAATCTCATTTAATGTGATAGCTTTGTATATCTTTTATAGCATCTTTAATCTTCATTATCCAGCATGCTTAGAAGAGCAAGGATAAAGGAGCAAAAAGAAGAGGTGGTGTTAATTGCACCCTCCCTGGGGTGTATGTGCAGAGTATCTGTGAGGGGAAAACAAGGTTTGGTTCCCTTGGTCACATCTTGGATTGCTCTGAACCTGGGTCTCACGATTTCCTTGAATCACAGAATATTTTGGGTTGGACCTTTAAAGGGTTGGGACCTTTAAAGGTGATCTAGTCATTGTTTCCCCCTGCACTGGGGAGGCCACAGCTGGAATCCTGGGCTCAGTTTTGGGCTCCAGACTCCAAGGAGGACATGGAGGTGCTGGAGTGTGGCCAGAGAAGGGCAAAGAAGGGTCTAGAGCACAAGTGTTGTGAGGAGCAGCTGAGGGAAGTGGGGTTGCTTAGCCTGGAGAAGAGGAGGCTCAGGGGAGACCTTCTGGCTCTCTGCAGCTCCCTGAGAGGAGGCTGGAGCCAGGTGGGGTTTGGGCTCCCAAGGAGTAAGTGAAGCAGTGGGGTTGGACTGGCTGATCCCCAGAGGTCCCTTCCAGCCCCTTCCATGCATGCTGGGGTTCTGTGAGACTTGACCTTGCCTCCCATCAACTTGCTCTGAGCCTCTGACTTCTTTTCAGACCCAAACTCTTCTGGGACATTAAAGATTGTTTTTCTTGGGTTCTTTGATGATTAGTGGCAATGGGAAATGAAGTCCTGGAAAAGAAAGCAGTGTTCAAGAAAGGCTTTCCTGGAGTTGGGGCTGCTTTAGGTTAGAAGGCTATGAGTGTGCTTTCTCTGTGTACCTAGAGAACTCCTTCAGTGGAGAAGTGGCATTTGGGAAGGACATCACTTCCAGTTTATCTGACAGCAACTATATCAGACCATCAAAACCCCAAACCAGCCAACAAACCCCATCACAAATGTCCCTACTTCTTCCAGAGGAAGGAAAGTTCAGTGCAGGACAAGTTGGGGTTTTGATGTTGTTGTTTTTGGGGTGTTTGGTTTGGTGTGAAGTGCACTAAATGTTTGACTGTTTCATTTGTTACAAGATGTCTTGGAGAGCTCTGTTTGCTCCTCATAATTAGTTGTGAGAACAACTCTTTGGGAACTGGGAAGATAAAAATAAAGCTGAATTATCTGAGTGGAAAGCTTTACATTTGTGTTCCTTCTGTTGCAGACAATGCTGTTCCTGGGTGGTTTTGAATCTTTTTAATGTCATTTTCCTGCTTGCTTTCAGCTCTTCCCTTGCTGAGTTTTCATCTTTCAGCTTCTCAGTTTGACAAATGTTGTTCCTGATCTTGTTCTTGCTTTGGTGAAATTGCTGACAGCTTTCAGGGCAGTGATGAATGCCTGCAACTCCTCTGAAGTGACTGGTGGGGGCTAAAGTGCCTTTGGAATAGGGAAATTTGGGGTACAGCTCTACCTGCCAAAGGAAGAAGATAAAAGTTAGCACTTAGGCTTCTGCCAAAGGTTTCCAAGCTGTCTGCATTTCTGCTGAGCCTTCTCTGGGTGTGCTCTGGCATGCCAGCTTCTTGGGGAGAGGCAGGTTTGGTTGGTTTTTCATAGAAGGTTTTGGGTTGGAAGAGGCCCTCAAAGTTCATCTAGTCCAACCCCCTGCAGTCAGCAGGGACATCCCCAACTAGAGCAGGTTGCTCACAGCCCCAAACAACCTGAGCTGGGATGGTTCCAGGGCTGGGACATCTCCCACCTCTCTGGGCAGCCTGGGCCAGGCTCTTACACCCTCACTGTAACAAAACTTCTTCCTTCTATCCATTCTATATCTCCTCTTTTAGTTTCCAACCACCAGCCCTTGTCCTGTCCCAACAGGTCCTGCTAAAAGGTCTGTGCCCTTCTTTCTTCTAGGCTCCTTTTAAGTCCTGACAGGCTGCAGGAAGGTCTCCCTGGAGCCTTGTCTTCTCCAGGCTGAACAACCCCAACTCTCTCAGCCTGGCCTCACACCAGAGAGCTTCCAGCCCTCAGATCATCTCTGTGACCTCCTCTGGCCCTGCTCCCCCAGGTCCATGTCTGTGCTGTGCTGAAGACTCCAGAGCTGCCCCAGCACTGCAGCTGAGGTCTCCCCAGAGCAGAGCAGAGGCACAATCCCCTCCCTGCCCTGCTGGCCATGCTCTGGGGATGAAGCCCAGGACAGGGTTGGCTTCTGGGCTGGGAGCTCACATTGCTGCCTCATGACCAGCTTTTCATCCAGCAGTATCCTCAAGCCCTTCTCTACTGACCTGCTTTCAATTTGCTGTCACCTGTGGCATGGTTTTGTGATGTGTTATGGCCAATATTCCATAACTTCCAACAAATAAGCTAGGAAGAAAGAGGATGGGCAGTGCTTTGTCTGGTGATAGGAACCCCATCAATGCTGGTGAAGTTGCAGCCTTGGTGGCCTTAGGAGGAGCTCTTTCAGTCCCCTGTAGTTAATACTGTGGCACAAGTTCTTCCTCCAGACTGAGCTCTGTCCCAAAGACTTGGCAGCAATTGCACCTTCTCCTCCATGGGAGAGGATTCCAGACTCAAGGACTGCCTGGCAAAACTTTTCAGGAGGAAGGAAAGAGTGAATCTTTCTCTTAGCAACTGCTCTTAATTTCCAAAGCCTGCCTGCCCCAAAGCTACTTCAGGGTCATTCTTGACTTGGAGAAAGGAAAGTAATACATCATTGACAGATGTTCTTTCAGTCTAGTTAATATTTACTGGTAGGAAGGGACCAGACCTTAGCTTGGCTCTCTGCTTACTGTGGCTCCCTGCTTTTCATTTTTAATGCTTCCCTGCCAGGTTTGCTGTAAACCTAACTCCTGGAGTGCAAGCAAATGGCTGAGCTCATGAATAGTAACTTCAGTTAGGGAGGGAGTTCCAGTTCTCTCTGAAAATCTCTGTATGCCAAACATGTTCTTCCTAATTTCTTCTCTCCTCAGCACTGAGATGCTGGGAACTGCAAAGGGATGCCAGTGTGTTTTAGTAACTTGATAATCCTTTTATTTAGTGATAAACTGTGCTTTGATTTCTTTTTAATGAGCTATTTTTTTTAAACTAAGTTGTTTTCTCCAGATCCCCAAAATATTTGAAGCCTGCTCATTAAATCTTTGTTGTTCAGCTATTAGAGCCTTTTTCCATACTCAATTATGTTGTAGGAGTAGAGAGAAAGACAGGCATAGAAATGAAGAAACACTAAAAGCCTTGAACAGCAGAACCATGATGCATGGAATCATCCATGGTCTTCAGACACTCCCCAAGGCAGAGAGAACTCCTGAGACACAAATCATTTGCCCTTTAAAAGTTCTCCTATGTTGTCCTTGCAGGTGTCAGCAGTGGACTCCCTGGAAGGTCCTCTCCTTCAGGTGGAGGGGCTGAGTGATCTGAGGCTGGAGCTCCACAGTAAGAAGATGAACATGCACCTAGTGCTGATCGATGAGCTGCATCGGCATCTCTACATCAAATCCACCAACAGAGTGGGGCAGCGCGGCAAGGACAGAGGCAGAGGGAGGTCAGCTGGGGGCAGGGGAGGGGCCAGGAGGCCTGGGGGNGCGGAATGAGGTGAGTGGGTTGTGATGCTGGGAAGGGGCAGGAGGCTGGGGAGAGGAGGGGGCAGGAGACAGGGAGACGAGGTGAGAGGGAATGAGTTGAGTTGGTTGTGATGCTGGGAGGGGCTAGGAGGTGGGGAGAGAAGGTGAGGGGGCAGGAGGCCGGGGAGGGAGAGAGAGGGCAATGTTCCCCCTTTCCTAAGTAAGACCTTTCCTGGGAGAGTGCCATCAATGTGCACCTCAAGCTTTCCTTTTTGGCAAGCAGCTTTCCTCCTGCTCATGGCTGTGGAGAGCAGCAAACCTCCCAATATATTGATGCACCTTGGAGCCTCTGAAGTCTGTTCTGATTCTTTCACTTTTGCTTAGTGATTCTGCTGGGTTTTTTGCTGCTTCCCACAGCATTCTGATGAGGTCTGTTCCTTTCAGCATTCTGTTCCTTCTCTGCATGGACCTTTCCTACCAATGTCATGATCCTCAGACTTGGGGCAGGCCAAGGGAAGAACACAGAGAGAAGTTGCTGATCCTGAGCAGCAAATAGCCAAGGTTTTAGAAGACTTCCAGCTAACCTTAAAGGTTACTCACTGGAGGCTGCAACATTGAAGTGCCTCAGCAGTCTCTTGCCTGTGTTGTGGGGTGGTTTTTTCCCCCCTCTTTCTCCATCTCTTCCTAACATTGCAGATTCTAAGTTTGAGGGCAGTGGAGTTGTTGGGAATGAAGGAAGAAAGTGTCTAGAAAAGAGAGAGAGTTGTGGAAGATAACTTGTAGAGTAGGAGAGCTAATAAACAGGGGTGAGGAGAAGGGCATCCAGCCTATGAGGATAATGCAGGGGAAAGATAAATTGGCTTTTTATTATGAGAAGGGATCAAAAATGCTTACCAAAAATAAGAGGAGAGAGATGAAGTTGCATGAAATGAATTGATGATTGAAGTTGAAATGTCTAGGATGGGAGAGTTGCTAGCAAGTCCTTACTCATCCTCTTAATTAAAACCAGACACAAAGCTTTGGTGTACCCAGACTATGCAACTGCTAATTAACTGCAGTTTTGTACAACTGCTCCAGGAGCCCTTATCTTTTTTCCTTGGTTTCTGTCTCTTTCCACATTCCCTGGTGCACATCCTTGATAGTGGATAATGACTTTTTTTTTTGTTGCCTTTCCAGCTCTGTCTGGTTGAATTTTTTTGGGTGGTTGGGCTCCATCTTCAAGATCTTTTCCAACCTAAATGATTGAGTCTGAACTCTTGCATCATGAACAGTCATGTTGGTTGGGTTCAGTGTGCTGCCCTAGGCTGGTGGTTGATCAGGATGCAGTAGTGTTTCAAGTTATGAGTTGGTTTTGGTTTAAGTGTGTTCTGCCTACCAGTGTGATGCTGGATGCAGAGCTAATCCATCCCAAGCATCATGAGTACAGGGAGTAGAGGTGGCTCTCAGCAGAGTCAGAGTGTTAGGGGTTGGAAGGGACCTCTGGAGATCATCTAGTCCAGCCCCCTGGCAGAGCAGGGTCAGCCACAGCAGGTTGCCCAGGATGGCATCCAGGTGGGCTTGGAATCTCTCCAGAGATGGAGACTCCCCCCTCTCTCTGGGCAGCCAGCCCAGTGCTCCCCCACCCTCCAAGAAGTTCCTCCTGATGTCCAGATGGAACATCCCATGTTCTAGGTTGTGCTCATTCTCTCTTGCATTGTCCTGTGCAGGACAGTAAGTTTAGCTTTTACCTTGCTGGGTTTCTGTAAGCATTTTGACCTCTTGGGGAACACACCAAAGACCATAGCAAAGTAGAAGCCTTCTCCATTTCTTTCTCTTCCAAAGGCTTTCTTGCTTGCATTCCCCTGCCACATCCAGCCTTCTACAGCTGGGGCAGCATGATGCATTTTTAGCCAATACTGTACTAATTCAGGGTGAAAAATCACCAAGTAGAAGATATTTCTTTGAGTAAGAAGGTTCATTTGGAGAGGGATGGATGTAGGTGTGCACAGAGCAGGAATGTGAAGGGGAGGCAGAAGGGTGGAGGTTTCTAGTGGCAGCTAGAAAAGCTTGAAGGATTAGGCAGTTGACAGAAGCTGTGGAGATGAGGGCATCTTTTCTCCTCACTATGGCATTTTCCAGGAAGACTTCACTAATTCCATTAATTTCTCATTATACTAGCAGCAGTTAATTGTGGCTGAGAGGAAATAATCATGTGCTGTGGCAAGCTCCAGAGTGCCTGTGTCCTGCTTGTGTTGCTGTGACCTGTCAGACCAATCTCAAGGGTTATTAAATTCAGAGAGGCCTTGGGAAATCAAATTTTGTCTTTGATACAACAATATTCCCTTAGAATTGCTGCTTTTGGCTCTTTCCTTGGTCACTCAGCTGTGTGTATCTGTGTCCCCCCCACTCAGATTCACCTGAACTTGTTGGGTTTTGTAAACCTCTGGTATCCACTGCTCTGTAAATGGATTGCTTAGGCTTACCAAATGAAGAATGGGTTATCTGTTGTCAGCTAAGATGGTCAATAAAAGTAAACTGCTTTAATTCTTTCCCCTCCCACAGCTCCCTGGTGAAAGATGCAGCTCCTGTGCCTCTTATGGATGTGACTAACTTGTCTACCCCTCGAAAGTTCCTTGAGACCTCCCAGTTCAGCACTCCTGGGAGCTCCAGCAGTGAGTATTTGGCACAGCTATTCCTTGGAGAGTTCATTTGTAGATCACCAGCTGGTTTTATAGCAGTAGTGGTAGGAATGGCTGCTGGGGAGAGGTCCTGAGACAGAAATCATTTGTGCAGTGTCATGAAATGAGTCAGTAGCATGTCCAGGGGCAGAACTTGGCCACATCTGCATTTTCCTTTGAGCAAATCATCCTTTCCCTTTCATCCTTCTTCTATTGGGAGAAAACCTTTCCTGTGCCTATTTAGATCTTGATCATGTTCTTGATATCTTGGACAGCAGTGAGATTTGCCTTCAGTTCAGTTGGCACAGGGATCTCCTCTGCATTAACTCCTGCAGGCTAGCAGGTATGTGGAGGTGTTGCAGAAGGAATTTTAGCTCTGTTGGAGCCAAAAAGTCCAAGCTTTTCCTTGTGGAAAGTTTCTACCTTTGACCCCAGGTCTGTCTGTACACAGGAATAATCTTGGTATACCTGTTCCTCCAATAAACACTGAGCAGAACACTCAGTCTCATGGGTGTTTGGGGCTTTGAAAGTGCTGCACAGATGGGGAATTAATCCTTGGATTGGTTCAGTAGATTAGTAAGTGGAATTGTCCTTGTTTAACAACTGAATAAAATGAACAATAGAGAAGTGACCTACATGGAGGTGTGTAGGAGCCTTGGATGGACAGGGAAGGACATCAAGCATGTCAGGCTTGCTAGTATCAGATGTTTTGGAACTGGTTGGTAAGAAGCCAGGGTGAAATACACAAGATCTGCATGGCCATGAAGCAAGGAACAATAACAGAAACCATTTGACCATCATGAAGAATGCATATGGTTTTGCTTCAAGTGCACAATGTACTGATGTCTATCTTTTTCTAGGTAATTTCATTGAACAATAGCCTTTTCCAGGGCTGCACAACCACCAGAGACTTGCAAACTTCTGTGGATGCATAACAAAAGCTGTTCCTGCTTGTAGTCATTTCAGTTCTTTGGCTCTTGCTTGATGAAACAAAGTCTGTGCTCGTTAATGCACGTCATGAGAAAGCACTGACTCATTTGATCCAGCTCAGCAAAGATGCCAAAATTTGGAGTCACTTCTGCCTTCCCTTCCCAAAGGAGATGTTACCTTGTCCTGGAGAATCTGTATAAGGAAATTAAAGCTGTTCCTGCTACACTTCAAATAAACAAAGCCTTCAGTAATTGTCACCTGAGGATGGGAGATAAGGCACTTCTCCACTGACACTTTCCCTTCCTGCCAGTTCAGAGAAAGAAATTAACTTCTAAATTACATTTCTCTGCTTGAACCTTCTGTACTCTCAAGAGTGTTTATGAAGGTCCCTGCCTTGCCAGGCTCTTCCTGGAACTATAAAATGTGCTCACCCAGTGCCTGGCCAACACAAGAACTCCAATGAAAAATGCCTGAGAATGCTCTTTAGAAACCTGACAGAGATGAGGTGATGACAATGTTCTTATTGATGGCATGTGGGAATTGGATGCTGCTCAGATCAGACTTCTCAGCACTAAGAAATGCAGATCCAAGCAGTGTGGTAGCCTCTAAGGCCAAGAGCATCCTGGCTTGGATCAGTCCTAGTGTGGCAGCAGGAGCAGGGCAGGGATTGGCCTCCTGGGCTGGGCACTGGGGAGCCCACACCTCAAATCCTGGGCTCAGCTTTGGGCTCCTGACTGCAAGAAGGACATGGAGGTGCTGGAGTGTGTCCAGAGAAGGACAAGGAAGGTGGGGAAGGGTCTAGAGCACAAGTGTTGTGAGGAGCAGCTGAGGGACCTGGGCTTGGTTAGCCTGGAGAAGAGGAGGCTCAGGGGAGACTTTCTCACTCTCTGCAACTCCCTGACAGGAGGCTGGAGCCAGGTGGAGCTTGGGCTCTCCTCACACTTGTTACCTGGGAGAAAAGAGCCTCAGGTTGTGCCAGGGGAGGTTTAGATCAAGCATTAGGAAAAAATACTTTCCTGACAGAGTGGTTAGGCATTGGAAGAGGCTGCCCAGGAACCACCAGCTTTGGAGATGTTCACAAAACATGGAGATGTGGTGCTGAGGGATGTGGTTTAGTGGTGATCTGGCAGTGTTAGGTTGACAGTTGGACTTCCTGATCTTAGAGGTCTTTCCCAACTTTAATGATTCTGATTCAGTGGTTCAAAAGTCAGGTCTAGTTACTGCTCCTGGCTCAGTTTCTTCAAGAACTCTGATAGCTCTGTGTAGGTGAAGACATGTGGAGACCTGTGAAGTTGACCCTGCAGAATACCTACAGGAGCTTTAGAGTCTGATTTTAAAGGTGGTTGTCACAGTTGCTGTCAATTAATGGGCACAAACATGCTCAGCAGATCCAAAAAGGGAGGATCTGACACCATCTGGGTGACTTGTCTCTATCATTTGTCCTCAGAATGAAATGTTCCCCTCCCTGAACCACAGTTGTCCTGTTTGAGCTGTGTTGCATTTGCACAAATCCAGCTGAGGACTGGATCAGCAGGGGGTGGGAATCCAGCACTGAGTCTGATTCTCTCCCATCCTCATTGGAGTGCTGCACCAAAAGCAGAGCTTGTTCTTATCTCAAGATAAATTTTGGCACCTAATGTTGAAGAGGAAATTCTGTTCCTGCTGTTGAAGGAGGGTTTGCAACTGCACAATGAAGAGGAAAGCCCAGGAAGGAACTCATTGTGTCCCTGTTCTTGCAGGACCATGATTCTTCTCCCTGGTCCTCACTAAGGATTCATGTTCTGGCTTGATGCTGAGCACTGATGTGTGCAACCTGGGTGTTTTTGGGGAAGGGAAATTCCAGGTGAGTTCAGACCCTTGTGATGTGGTCCTTAGGGCCCTGGTTTAGTGGCATGGTGGTGCTGGGTTCCTGGTTGGGCTTGATGATCTCAGAGGTCTCTTCCAACCTTCATGATTCTGTGCTGAAATCCAAAAGGGTGATGCTTAGTTACTCCTCCTGTATCATCTCATTGCTGTTGTTACACATGGGCCCAACAGGAGAGATCTGACTGCTGTGCCCTTCCTTTGTTTATTTGGAGGCTGTTTTCATGCCTCTGTGTATTTGGAGGATTTGGAACCTGGCTTTCAGAGTTGTTTTGTTCAGTTTGTTCCCAATGCAGTGGAGCTACAGTGGATTTGAAAGAGTGGCCTTGTCAAAGGAAAATGCCTCTGTTTCTGAGAGACTAACATCCTTCAAACTCCAGATGGAACTGTGTGAACAACAGTGTGAGAAGGAGGAGATTTGCCTTCAGGCTTTGAGGTTATTGATCTCTGAGAACTGTGTTCTTTGGGGCTTAGTGCTGAGGTAGAGCAGAAAATGACCACAATCTTACAAGGATCTATTTCTGAAGTCATTGTCCATCTGTTGCTGCTTGTCTCCAGGCCTGGTTAGAACACAGATTCAGCACCAGAAATTCAGTGTATTTAAGTGTTTGAAGGGAGGGAGTCAAGAGGATGGAGCCAGGCTCCTCTGGGTGGTGCCAAGCAGTAAGACATGAGGCACAAGCTGGAACACAGTTTCACCTAAAGATGAGGAAGAATTTTTCCTTTGAGGGTGTTGGAGCCCTGGCCCAGGCTGCCCAGAGAGGTTGTGGAGTCTTCTTCCCTGGAGAGATTCAGAAGCCATCTGGACACAATCCTGAGTCCTGTGCTCTAGGTGGCCCTGCTAGAACATGAGGTTGGAGTAGATGATCTCTGGTCCCTTCCAACCTTAACCATCCTGTGATTCTGTGAAATCAGCAGGTGAGGTTTCTTCAACTCTGAAAGCATGCCTTCGGGGCAAGATGAACTCACATCCTTCTCTCTACAAGGATTGAAGGCAGAAAGGGTATGCTCAGAAAGGACATCAATCATGGAAAAGAGTACATTAAATTTTATTAGTTGCCTGTAAAAGCAGAAAGCTAATGAAATCTTCCATAATGAGGAGCAGCAAATTTTGACCATTCATTGGAGTGAAAAACAAGGCCCAGGAGTCTTGTCTGTAACTGCTTTGCTTAACTGAGTTATCAACATTGACTTTTCTGGAGATCAGAGTGGAGCTATTAAAATGCTGCTTGCAGCAGGTTTCCTTCTTGTCAAATGGCAGAAGGGCAGAGAGGAGAGGAGTAGAAGGTTTTATGGGGCATTGCCAAACCAGGGAGCCATCAGGGAAGCTTCCAGCTTTGTGACTGTGGGGGTGATGAATCCATGATGCCTGTGGTTCATGCAGCCAGCATGGCTTCATCCAGGGGAGTTCAGGCTTGGCCAGCTTGATAAGCTTCTGTGATGTACTGACTGGCCTGGAAGACAAGAGGAGAGCAGTGAATCTTATCTGCCTGCTCTTCAGTAAAGCCTGGGACACTCTTCCATAAGATCCTGAGGAAGAAATGGTTGATGCAGAGGTTGGCTGAGCAGACAGGGAGATGGACTGAAAAGTGGCTGAATGACCTGGGGCAGAGGGTGGTGATCAGCAGCACAAAGGCCAGTTGGAGGCTGGGAACCAGTGAGGTTCCCTGGAGTACACCTAGGGGTCCTGCTGGCTTTGGTCATGTTCAACATCTTGCTCTTCTGATGATGAAAGAGCATTCACCTTTGTGTGCCAGTGGAGTTCTCTCAGCAAGGCTCCTGCCTTTAGTCACATGTTTGGGTGCAGCTTTATTGCCTCCCTCTTGGCTTTCCACTCTGGGACATTAAGGCTAATTTACAGCCTGCTTCCAAAGGGGCTGCAGCTCCCCTTTCTGGAGAAGAGGAGGCTCAGGAGAGACCTCCTTATTCTCCACAGCTCTTTGAAAGGAGCTTGGACTGAGGTAGGGCTTGGTCTCATCTCCCAAGTGACAGGATGAAAGGAAACAGCCTCAAGTTGCACCAGAAGAGGTTTTGGCTGGACATTAAGAACAAT
This sequence comes from Galbula dea, assembly GCA_013399015.1. NCBI lineage: Eukaryota > Metazoa > Chordata > Aves > Piciformes > Galbulidae > Galbula > Galbula dea. The sequence continues at coordinate 128,500 of VWZX01005637.1, forward strand.
TTCTTCCTGGTGTGGACTGGGGTTACCCAAAACCTGGTCTTGTTCTCCATTTTGAGGTGTGGTGACCTCACAGGATCCATTCTCACCTCTCCTTTACCTGGCAGTGTTGCTGGTGCTGTAGGCTGAAATGCAGCAGGGTGTGAACTGGGAGTCTGGTGTGAGCTGGAGGGATTTGGGATTACACTGACAGAAACCATCTCTGCCATGGAGGTTGGTGCAAACTGACACAGAACTGAGTGTCACCTGGTTATCATGATGCTGCTTGTGGAAGTGGCACTGTGCAGGCTCTTTGGGATGTTGTTCTCTTGATCTTGTGCTGCCTTCCATGGTGCTGACAGTCTTCTGTGGAGAGTGTCAGAGCTGTAGACAGCAACAGGGCTGCATGCTAGTTGTGAGATGCCATTTTTCCTTTCTGCCATCTCCCTTCACTCCTTCTGGAGGATCTTCTGACATTTATTCAGCTTCTTGGCTAAGTTCTGATTGAAGTAAAAAAGTCTGTTGAGCAGTGGGAGCCATGGGAGTCATCTGTCACCCAGCAGCCCTTCTCAGAGTGCAGTTCCAGTAGGATGAAGCAGCCTTTAGGTTTCCAATCCAGTGCTATGGTAGATGGCACAGCTTCAGCTGGAGACATCAGTGCCACTTGTCCCTGTACTGCCACTCATGTACAGGAGTCTGGGGCTTCCAAGATGCTTCAGTTGAGTTTCCCTTGAAGACATTTCCTTCCCAGAAGTGTTTGAATATATGGATTAAACCTTTCCACCAGTCTTGAACAGGGACAAGTTTCTGTTGTTGCTGGATGTTCTGTGAATTAAGAAATGCTGCTTAATGAAGATACTTAAAGCAGACACCTTACCTCTTGCTTGTTCTCTTCCTTGTCTCTTAGCAACAGAATTTCTCCCTGTGCAATCCCTGCTACTGTCCACAGTATCCTCTCTTAATTCTTCTTGCTTTGTGTTTCTAGAAGGCTTGCTCAAAGCTCTGAGTAACTTCCTCAAGCCCTTGACAGATGTAATAAAGCAGAATAGGATAACACCCAGCAATATTCACTTTGCTAGTGTAAACTTTGCTGAATTCATCAGCAGTCTGCTACAGCTTGATACTGTTTAGAATGAAAACTCCTCTCTTGTGAAGAATATAGTGAACAACAACAGCTGGCTTTAGAAATTTAGGGCTTTTAGCTCCCTGAAAAACATTCAAGGGAATTTATAGTGATAGAAAACCTTATTTATGTATGTCTTAATTGTACCAGGCTTCCTCTGTTTCCTAACTACTGTGTACCTTACACCACGACCTGTGCTTCTACACCTCCTCAGGCTGTGGTGTTTATGTCCAGGGAAGTCTCCAGGCAAACAGAAATAGCCACTGTCTCCCTCCAGGATCTACTGAGTGTTGCTGGCTTCCCTGTTGACTCCTTGGTTGCTCCAAGTGGTTGGAGTTCTTTGAGGACAAAGGAGTTTAGAGACTTCTCTGTGGTGCAATCTGTTGGCTTCAGCAGCTGAAATCTTGCCTCTTGCCTTTCTAAATCTATTCCAGTGCGAGAAACCAGCCTCCTGGAAGCTAAAGATGATGTGGAACTGGATCCAGAGGAGAACAGCACTGTCTTCATGGGTATACTCATCAAAGGGCTGGCCAAGCTGAAGAAGATCCCTGAGACAGTGAAAGCCATCCAGGAGCGCTTGGAACAGGAGCTGAAGCAGATTGTCAAGCGCTCCACCACCCAGGTGGCTGACAATGGCTACCAGAGAGGGGAGAATCTTGCCCAGGAAAACCAGCCTAGGTAAGGATATTGCTGCCAAAAGAAGTCTGGAGCTGCTTGTGGGATCTCTTCCTTGCCATTTCATAGAATCCTAGAATCATCAGAGTTGGAAGGGACCCTAAAGATCATCTAGTTCCAACCCCACTGCCTGCCAGGGACACTATCCCCATTTCTTCTGCAGTAGCAGAGATCTGAGATGTTCTGAAATGACTGTGTCTAGCTGACAGGCTGAGGGGTACCTGGGAGGCTTGGGAATTGAAGGAATGAGATCAGAAAGGGGGAGCATTCTTGCTTCTAGCCTAAGGATAGGGGAAAGGGAGATGCTTCCTTCTGTGCTTGGCCCTAGAAGAGAATCTTCGGGTTAAAGATGTTTGAAACACAGATTTGAAGGTGGAAGCACAGTAGAAAGCAGCATTATTTAACACCAGAGATGAAGCAGGGGCAGGAGCTGATCTCTTCTGTCTGGTGACCAGCAACAGGACCCAGGGCAGTGGCCTGAAGCTGTGCCAGGGAAGGGTCAGGTTAGATCTTAGGATGAGGCTCTTCCCCTAGAGAGTGGTGGAGCATTGGAACAGGCTCCCCAGGGATGCAGGCATGGCCCCAACTCTCCTGGGATCCCAGCAGCACTTGGCCAGTGCTCTCAGACACATGGGGTGACTCTGGGGGTGTCCTGTGCAGAGACAGGAGTTGGACTGGATGATGCTGTGTTGCACTGAATCATGGCTCTACACTGGTGCTGACACCAAAGGAATTGTAGTTCCTATGTAATATGACTTGAAAGGGGAATACTCAGCTCAGTTCTTTATTTCAAGTGTAGCAAAGTCCAATTAAACTGATGCAGGTGCAAAGCTTTGAAGTGGTGTATGGAGCTAATTATGGCAGTAAATATATGGCCAAGTCTCTAATTGGCTTGCAGCTCCATTGACATGAATAGCAAGGTGTGGAGGCCAACTGAGAATTGTTTCTGCTGTTCTTTAGGGTTCCCCAGATCTGTTCTCTGGAAGCTAGGGCTCCATAAGGGCTGAAATATTAATCTGTGATACTGCATGTTGGGCTGCTCACAGCCCAGAGGGAGTTCATGGTGGAAAAGAAAAATGAAAACAAAAATGATTTCTTACATTCTATGTAATGTGGAGTGGAAAAAAAGCCCAGGAAAAGCTTCAGCTTGATAAAGGCTGCTTCTGTATTTCTCATCACTGTCATTGCTGTAGAGTCCCAGCATGGTGTAGGGGTTGGAAGGGGCCTCTAGAGATCATCCAGTCCAACACCCCTGCTCCAGCAGGGGCACCCACAGCAGCTTGCCCCAGCTGGGCTTGGAATCCCTCCCCAGGAGGAGACTCCACAGCCTCTCTGGGCAGCCTGGGCCAGGGCTCCAACACCCTCACACCAAACAAGCTTCTCCTCCTGCTCAGCTGGAACCTCCTGGCTTCCAGTTTGTGCCCAGTGCCCCTTGGGCTGTCCCTGGGCACCAGTGAGCAGAGTCTGGCCCCAGCCTCTTGCCTTATGTCCTTGAGCTCTTGCTCAGCATTGAGCAGCTCCCCTGTGGGGCTGCTCTTCTCCAGGCTCAGCAGCCCCAGGGCTCTCAGCCTTTCCTCCTGCCAGAGCTGCTCCAGTGCCCTCAGCATCTTCCTAGCCTCTGCTGGACTCTCTCCAGCAGTTCCTTGTCTCATCCCCTCATGTTTAGAAATGCATATCTTTGGCTTGTGGAGGACAAAGCACTGTAGAAGAGGCTGTGACCTTAGCTGGGGTTCTGCTGCATGAACCTGTGGGTCTCTTCTGAATTCTGGAAGCATGCCTGCTTGAGGGCCAGGCTTACAGAGCAAGGTTTTGGTTGGGATGCATTGACAATCCAGTCCAGGAGGAGGTGATGTATTGACAATTGTGCTCCTAAATCCTATCAGTTGGCTTCAATGCACTTTTCCCTACATGTTCATAATATACTGCTGGCTTTTGACCTCATCTCAAGGCTTTAAAATAAATCCAGACATTATCTCCACCCCAACAGTCTGACCAGGCACAGGGCATTACTGCTGCTAGAATGGATGAATTGTCATTGGGGACCTCATTCAGGTGTCAGCAGTCACTCCACATCAAGTCATTCTCTCTCTGTGCCCAAACAAGAGGAGTTGCTTCTGGGTGTGTGTCACTGTCTCTCAACATATTTACCATGTTTCTTGAAGGGGTTAGGAAATGGCTCTGACAAATTGCCTAAGCAAGTCTCCTGTCATTCTCTGTATGTGTTCTGCTGAGGTCACTTGGTGCTGCAACCCCAGATGCTTAAAATCTAGGCCATATTGCTTTCTGTTGTTGTGTCTTGTTGGCTCTCTGACATGGTTTGTGTTTGTGGCTCTCCTGGTCACCTTGGTTCAAAGAAGACTTGTAGAGAAAAAAAATAGAAGCTGAGAGGTGCTGGATAGTTCAGAAAGGAGATGTGGAATTATGATATTAGCTGAGAACTGGAAACATAAAGAGGGGTGGTAGTTAGTGTCACCAGGGAACATTGGTGGGGGAGACTTCATGTCCACTGGTCTGTCAGGAGAAGAGGAAGACACTGGAGTTTAAAACCAAAGAATTCTGATATTATATATTGGGAGTGTTGACCTGCTGGAGGGTAGGAGGCTCTACAGGGGCATCTGGGCCAAGGCCAATGGGATGAGGTTCCACAAGGCCAAGTGCCAGTTCCTGCACTTGGGTCCCAACAACTCCAGGAATGATCCAGGCTTGGAGCAGAGTGGCTGGAGAGCTGCTGGGGAAAAAGGATCTGGGGGGTGTTGGTCAACAGTGGCTGAAGATGAGGCAGCAGAGTGCCCAGGGGGGCAAGGAGGCCAAGAGCATCCTGGCTTGGATCAGCACTAGTGTGGCAGCAGGAGCAGGGCAGGGATTGGCCTCCTGGGCTGGGCACTGGGGAGGCCACAGCTGGAATCCAGGGCTCAGCTTTGGGCTCCTGACTCCCAGAAGGACATGGAGTTGCTGGAGTGTGTCCAGAGAAGGGCAGGGAAGGTGGGGAAGGGTCTAGAGCACAAGTGTTGTGAGGAGCAGCTGAGGGACCTGGGCTTGGTTAGCCTGGAGAAGAGGAGGCTCAGGGGAGACCTTCTGGCTCTCTGCAACTCCCTGAGAGGAGGCTGGAGCCAGGGGGGGCTTGGGCTCTTCTCCCAAGGAACAAGTGATAGGACAAGAGGAAGCAGCCTCAAACTGTGCCAGGGAGGTTCAGGTTGGAGATGAGGAATAGTTTGTTCCTGGCAAGGGTTGTGCAGGGCTGGCCCAGGCTGCCCAGGGCAGTGGTGCAGTCCCCATCCCTGGAGGGGTTTCCAAGCCCTGGAGATGTGCTGCTGAGGGCCATGGTTTAGTGGTGACCTGGCAGTGCTGGATCAACAGTTGGACTCAATGACCTTAGAGGTCTTTTCCAACCTTCACAACTCTCTGGTTCCCTGTACATGTCCAACTGTAGTACATGAACAAGCCACAGTAAGCTGATAGTCAATATTTGAAATACCCAACTTTTGCCCTTTGCATAGGAAATTCCTGTGGTTTCCTCTTTAATTACTGCAGTTAATTATCCAGCTGCTGCCTGGATTCAGTGGCTGTATGGAGATACTCAGCCCTCTGCAGTGAAGCAGCCATAGCATGAACCCCTCAGTAGGGACTGCTAACTAGCAGAGAAGACTGAAGAGTGATGGTTGAGTGAGTGCTGCTTCAGTTCTGCTGCACATCTCCTGTCCTCCTCTGAGGATAGCAGCTTCTGATGGCTAGACACAGCAAGCATGTGGTACCTCCTAAGCTGCTGCAGTTAAATGTGATGGAGCCTGTCTGTCAGAGCTACAAGTGCCTAACATATGGATTTGGGAAGTGTGATCTTCACATGTTGTTGGGGTTTCATGTGTACTGGAGTTGCTCATTCAGCAGCAGTGAGCTTGTATCCTCTCTGAAGTGATAAATGTGATCAGCCACAGCCTTATCACAAGATTTAGGACTTTGCAAAGGTACTTGAGTTGCAGTCACTGGGCTGTAAGGAGGTCCCAGGAGCAGGCACAGTGTAGTACATGGAGATGGGCTTCAAAATGTAGCACCTTCCACAGAGTAACATCTGGATAACTGGCACAGCTGATGAGTCTTGAGCATAGAGTCACAGAATCACTAAGGTTGTAGGAGACCTCTAAGATTATTGAGTCCAACTTAATGAGTCTGTGACTCTGTGTCCTGGGCTGCATCCCCAGAGCATGGCCAGCAGGGCAGGGAGGGGATTGTGCCTCTGCTCTGCTCTGGGGAGACCTCAGCTGCAGTGCTGGGGCCAGCTCTGGAGTCCTCAGCACAGCACAGACATGGACCTGGGGGAGCAGGGCCAGAGGAGGTCACAGAGATGATGTGAGGGCTGGAAGCTCTCTGGTGTGAGGCCAGGCTGAGAGAGTTGGGGTTGTTCAGGAGAAGAGAAGGCTCCAGGGAGACCTCCTTGCAGCCTTTCAGTACTTAAAGGGGTCTAGAAGAAAGATGTGGACAGACTTCTCAGCTGGGTCTGCTGGGACAGGATGAGGGCTGATGGTTTGAAACTAAAAGAGGAGAGGTTTAGACTAGAGACAAGGAAGAAATTGTTTCCACTGAGGGTGGTGAGAGCCTGTCCCAGGTTGCCCAGAGAGGTGGGAGATGTCCCAGCCCTGGAACCATCCCAGGTGAGGTTGTTTGGGGCTGTGAGCATCCTGCTCTAGTTGGGGATGTCTCTTCTGACTGCAGGGGGGTTGGACTAGATGACCTTGGAAGTTCTCTTCCAACCCAAACCGTTCTCTGATTCCGTGAAGTCATTCTTCTGACTCCTGGCCTGATCTTTGATGTGCTGCATAACTGTGTGCCTGTGTTGCCTCCTGGGGACTAAGTGGAGGTTGTCTTGGTGGTTTGCAGGTTGCTGCTGGAACTGCTGGAGCTTCTCTTTGATAAGTTCAACGCTGTGGCTGCTGCTCACTCTGTTGTCCTTGGACACCTGCAGCAAACAGTGGCCTCTCCTTGCAGCCAGTATGATGGGGATATCAAGCTCTATGACATGGTTGATGTGTGGGTGAAGATCCAAGATGTCTTGCAGGTAAGAATCCTTCAAGTGTGCACCTTTTCAGCTTGAAGCAGCTTTTCTATAGCCATAATACCAGAGAATACTTGGTCCTGTTCAGAGGCAGCTCTGCTGGAGTCTATCTTGATTTTTGGTGAGTGGTCACAATAATAACACTATTGAACTCCACAGAGCTTAAATAGCAACAGATAAGGCAAATAGATCTGTGGCTTCATTGTTAGGGTGCATGAGAAAGGTTGATTCCTTTTGCCTACCAAGTGATTTCAGCAGCAGTGACACTTTGGTTGAGTGTTACCATGTCATGCTGTCATAGACGAGTGTCACAGCTCTAATCACTTGTCTTCTCTTGTCATCATGGCTTGGTTAGAGTCAGCTGAGACACTTGCTGCCAGCATGTTTGCAGGGAGTTCTTACCTGATTCTTAACTACAGTGTATTAAAGCTGTTCCTTGCTCAGGCTTTGTTCTGGGACCATAGCTATCACCTCAGTATGTGAGAGAGCTATCATCTGTCATGTGTCCTGTTCAGTCCCTGCTAAAGAGTCTCTCCTCATCTCTTAGAGGTGCCTTTAAGTACTGAAATGCATGCACAGATGCACACATAGAATGTCAATGTGCTGTTCATCTTGGGGAGATAATATTTGACCAAGCTTCCTGGAAAATTCATACCAAGAAAAATACAACTCACTTGGAAAGGTTCTGTTTCTATTGGCCTGACAGCATCAGTGTCAGAGGGAGGCAGAAAAGCTTCCAAAATAGCTTTTACAATGCATAAAAGAGCACTTAGAGATCCATAATCTCTTGCTGTTCTAGGGGAAGAGATAAACACTGGCATGGAAAGGGAGAAATCTTCCATTTCTTTGTTCAGGATCCTGTGGGGGTTTTGTGCATTAGTTTCATTGGAGTGAGTTGATTTTGGTTTTTCCCTTACAGTGTAAGGAAAGCCTGGGACCCCCAAGACCAAATTATTTCTCTCCTGTTGTTCTGAACAAGGGTAACTTTTTCTGAGAGGAGTTGTTGTGTTTGCAGCAGGGAGAGCAGAAAATGCAGTTCCAATCTGTTGCTTTAAATGTGCCTGCTGTTTGGGGGGAGGATGCAAACTCAGAGGAAGAAGCAGGTTCATGGTGAGGTGCATCAGCAACACAATGCAATGCCTTCAGATCACAGAGAATGAAGGTTTATTCCTCATTCCAGATCATCATCACCTGGCTCTGCCATTGCCATGGATAAGCTTTTGCACAGGGACACTGTGGAGCTCTGCATGCCAGCTGCATTGCAGCCAGGCTCTCTTGGTAGAGTGTGTGCTCATGGTGGGCTGGAAATTGGCCTTGAAATGAGTTTTCAGCAGCTTGTTGGTGGTGTTGTAGCTGGGTTTCTGAATGTTCTTTAAGTGCCCCAAGCACTGGGGTGTGTGTTGGGTAGAGGTGGCACAGAGGTGTGTGCAGTGCTTAGGTACTGAGCATGGAGATGGGATCTTTGTTTGACCTCTGAGGATGGAAGAGGAAAGCTGAGCTGCTCAGGAGGAACAGAGTGGCCTTTTAGAGCTGGGTACTAGAGTGCTAGCAAAACAAACACACAGAATCATCAGTTTGACAAAACATGAGAGAAGTCTGGTTGAGAAAACCACAGTCTGAAGTTGTTTACTTGCACCAGGGCCAGCCTAGGCTATGGTTCTGTTGCTGTACCTGCAGGAGAGATGGGAAACTTGTCTGTGTTCTACTTTGGCATTTTGTGTGTGAAGCTGATTTCCCTCTTCAGTGTGGGGGTGGGTGGAATATCCTCCTCAAGAGTACAATTGGTGTGGGACCAAGTGCTTGGCTGGAGAGAGCTGGGAGTTGTGGCACAACAGCAGTTAGCAATGTTCCAACAGGAATCCAGTCACTCCTGGGTGAGGTAGTGAAGGAATTCTGAGCTCTTCTGGCACAATTCCATCTCCATGCTGCATCATCCTATCCCAAATTATGAAGGCTATGCTGGTTGAGAAGCACAGTGCTGTGTATGCTTGGGAAGAAGGCAGAAGGGTTTTGATCCAGCTTGGTCCTTCTGGGTCACTTCAGCTTGTCAGTCTAGGGCAAATCTCTTCAGCACAGCTAAGGGCTTTTCTGTCACAGAATACCAGTATGGTGGGGGTTGGAAAGGGACTTCTGGAGATCTAGTCCAACCCCAGCAGCTTGCCCAGGGTCACCTCCAGCTGGGCTGGGAATCTCTCCCCAGGAGGAGACTCCACAGCCTCTCTGGGCAGCCTGGGCCAGGGCTCCAACACCCTCACACCAAACAAGCTTCTCCTCCTGCTCAGCTGGAACCTCCTGGCTTCCAGTTGGTGCCCAGTGCCCCTTGGGCTGTCCCTGGGCACCAGTGAGCAGAGTCTGGCCCCAGCCTCTTGCCTTATGTCCTTGAGCTCTTGCTGGGCATTGAGCAGCTCCCCTGTGGGGCTGCTCTTCTCCAGGCTCAGCAGCCCCAGGGCTCTCAGCCTTTCCTCCTGCTAGAGCTGCTCCAGTGCCCTCAGCATCTTCCTAGCCTCTGCTGGACTCTCTCCAGCAGTTCCTTGTCTCTGGAACTGGGAGCCCTGTGCTGTTGAATCAGTGTCTGGAGGCTGACATGCTGTAGCAGTCACTTACTCTTGCTGTAATGATTCTTCCTTGCTGTTACCTACAGCACAGAGCTTTTACCAGTTCACTCACCTCTGTAGCACTGTCCTTTTGATACCATGATGAGAGAAGCATCCATCCCTGCTGAATAATACCAGTGTTCATTCAGCTGCTTCAGAAGTGTCACCTTCCCAGTGATATGATCATCACCCTGTCAGTTATTTTGTCTCAGTGCAGTACTCAGCTGCTGCAGAAAATGCCAAAGACATCTCCATAGGTGCTCAGTATCCTGTTATTAGCTTAGCCTTGTGCTGTTTGCCTCCAAGGAAGAGCTCTTCTCTCCTCTAGTAGTGGTAGTATTTGTAGTTCATGTGTCTGGTTTGGGAGTGGTCTGTATCTCTTTCCTTGCTGCTGCAGAGGAGAGGGGAATCTCCCATCTCAACTGTGGTTGCCTGCTGGTCTCTCTGCTGAGAAGACACTGACAACTATTACTGTCCTGTTTTGGGTTTTCCATGTAATGCTTTCAGGTGTTTTCCAGAAAGGCTGTGATTTAGCAGCCTAAATGCTGCTGAAACACCAGAAGGAAACTGGAGCAAGAGAAACTGAAGCCTACTTGCTACCCACATGCTACTGTTCTGCTGCTGCTGCAGAGCTGGAGACACCAAGAGCTGTTGCTCAGGGAAGCCTTTCCCTTTGCATGTCATGCTCCTCATCCACAGGCTGGGTGACTTATCCTTCCTCAATAAGAGGACTAGCACCTGAGAGCAAGGGTTTGAGCAGGGAGCTGCTTCTGCTGTACACAGCTTGCTCTGGTGACCAGCAACATGAGGTATCTCCCCAAAAAGCTGACCTGAGGGTGCATTTTGGTATGCCATAGCTCTCCAGGGGTACTGCTGGAACATTAGGGGCTGTTTCATGAGTCTGCTGCTCTAAGCTGAGCCACTCTTGGGATTTTGTAAGTGAATTAAAGACAAAAAATGACTTTCAGTGCACAGGTGAAGGGGGTAAAGACTGGAATTCTGCAGTTAGGACTTGATTTGCCTCACTACAGCCTCATGGAAAAGGTTTAGAGGTTTCAACTCCATGCCAATCTGTGCAGCTCTAAGCCAGCTCTGCTGGGATCCCATTTCTTTCTTCTCCCCATCCTAGATGTCCCACCCCTGGAACCATTCCAGGCCAGGATGTCTGGGACTCTGAGCAACCTGCTCTAGCTATAGGTGTCCCTGCTCAGAGCAGGGGAAGTTGGACTAGGTGACCTCTAAAGGTCCTTTCCACCTCACACCATTCTATGGTTCTGGTTCTTTCCTCATCCCAGGATGCTTTCCTTGCTCTGGCAGTGTTGCCCATTCTCCTGACTCTGATCTAATTTGGAAGAGGTTGATTTGGCCAAGTGTTTTCTGCTGGCTGTGTTTTCTGCTTGCTCAGGTCTTTGAACTGTGTCAGTGTTGGCTCAGGAGTGAGGGAGTGCAGCAGGGAGGAGGAAAGCAAAGGATTTATCCAGGCAGCTGCAGCTTTCATCAGCCTGGGCTGTGTGTGGAGCTGCACCTCAAGGTACCTGCTCATGCAGGAACTGGGAGGTATTGGCTCTTGCTCTGGATCACTGAGGCCCCAGCCTCTTGCCCCCAGCCTTGAGCTCTTGCTCAGCATTGAGCAGCTCCCCTGTGGGGCTGCTCTTCTCCAGGCTAAGCAGCCCCAGGGCTCTCAGCCTTTCCTCCTGCCAGAGCTGCTCCAGCGCCCTCAGCATCTTCCTAGCCTCCAGTGGACTCTCTCCAGCAGTTCCTTGTCTCTCTGGAACTGAGAAGCCTAGAACTCCAGCTGTGGCTTCACTAGGGCAGAATAGAGGAGGAAGAGAACCTCCCTTGCCCTGCTGCTGACACTCTTCTTCATGCACCCCAGGAGATATTGGCCTTCTTGGAAGCCTTTTCACAAGCTAGATATTTGCTGAGAAGGGCTCAGAAGGATGGGAAGTGGCAATCACCCCTCATGTGCAGTCTGGGTTTGAGATTACCCACAGGTATGTGGATGTTCTAAACAAAGCTTGCAGAGCTGCCAGCCTGTGAATTGCTTGGTAGCCCTCATCATCTTGGAGCTGCTCATGAGGAGGATGATGGAGAAGAAATGGCCACTTGGCTGCAGATGTGTCCTGTGTCTTTAATTGTGACCATCTCTAGAGGGTGTGGAACAGTTTTAGTTGCTCTGGGCTGCTTTAGCTACTATCCATGCCTGCTGCTCTTTATTCCTGCTGTCAGCTAGAATTAGGAGAGACTCCAAGTAGCTGATCAGCATTTGTAGCCATGGTTTATAGGACTATAAACCCATGTCTCTTTTGATGTGCTGAGCTTATTCACACTTAGTCCCTGGGTGCCCAGCTTTAAAGGCACTGACTTGGAGTTGTACTAGCAGCATAAAAATCCTGTGCAAGGGAAAAGGCCAAAGGCTCATCATGTCCTCACTGCAAGACACCTAATCTGAGAGCTGAACATGAGGGATTCATGCAGGCAAATTCCTGCTAATGTTAGAGAGGGGCTGCTATCCAAGGGAAATGCTTGGAGACTGTTGTGCTTAAAAGCCTTGCTGTGTGCTGCTTGTGTTTACCATGCATGACATTTACAGAGCCAGAAGGTAAAACCTGTTTCTTCCTGAAGCTCACCAGTTCTTGCTGTTTCTTTTCTGATATAGAATCTCAGCTTTGTTTTAGGGCCCCTCCTTGTTCTTTGTGATGATTTGTGATGTAGGAAACCAGGGTTGCATCAGCAAAAATCCTTTCTGAAGTGTCTCTTTCCATTAGCATCTTTCCCTTGGGTTTTGCTCAAAGACAGGAGTGCTTGCAGGTGAGCCCCAGCACTGAGCTCCTAGAACTGAGGCCACATGTGTCAAGAAGCTCAGCCCTGCTCTGACAGAAGCTGTCAAGTTCCATCTGTTCTGTTCAGAAGGTGCTGCAAGGATATTCACTTGTCTCCCTCACTGGTTCTCCAGGCTCTGCTCTTTGCCTCTTGTTGCTGTGTTCACACATGTGCATCCCTTTAGACCTCTCCCCTCCCATCTTTGCTCCTTTTCCCTTCATCACCACCACACTAAGCCTTGAAGAGCAAGGTGGAGCCTTCCTGGAGATGCTGCTGTGAGGCCCTAACACTGTAGGTGGGACAAGAACAAACTCCTCCTTGCTTGGAAGCTGTTGCTGCTGCAGATCTGGACACCCAGGCACCACTTTAAGATGGAGTTGTTTATCCCTGGCAGTACATCTAAACCATTTTGGGAACATCTACTTCCCAGCATGCTTCTCATCATCAAAGTGACTCAGCCATCTGATCTCCCCAGGGTGGTGCCAGTCTGCAGTTCACCCATGGGGAAGCTAATGTTGGAATGAGGGAAGCACAGGGGGAACCTTGGAAGCATTTGTATCACTTTTGATGTGCTTGATTTGATACAGTAGAAGGGACTGTCTTGTGTCAGGGGGTTCTGGCCTTTAGTAAGCTTCTAAGACTAATTTTTTTGACCTTATGACCTTCTTTTGACCATTGAGAATTAGGAGATGAATCTGCAAAGGACCCAGCCCAAAACTGGAGAGGACTCTTGTGCTGATCTGAAGGCTTTGTTGTTTTGTTTGGTTCTTTCCTTGTTTTTTTTCCCCTGGTTGCCCTGCCCAGCTGCCTTTGGAAGTGATTTGATTCAGGATGCTTGCAAGTAACTCATTTGTTTTTAAAGTAATCTGTCACTTGGGTTTCTCTCTCCATCAGTGATTTAATGGATGGTGCAAACTCTGGTTCCAGATCATCAGAGTGCTAGGGGTTGGAGCTAAAGTCAAAGGATGAGCAGCATCTTGATGGGGAGAGTTCCTGCCAAGGCTTGGGCTGCACAAAGGCTCTGCCTTACTTGCTCCTCTGCAACCCAAGGGCACTGCTACATCTTGTGTCCCAGCTTGGGCTGCAGGCAGTCAGAGGTGGCAGCTGCAGGGAGGAGGGGCCAGGAGAGGTGACCCTGAACTGCTCAGCAAGGAATTGCATCCCATGGATGGCACAGGCAGAAGAAAGCTGAGGGATCAGCAGGGTCAAGCCTCTTCTTCAGTGGTCAGTGTCTGAGGAGGACTTTGTCTGTTCTGCCTTTGATTCTGATCCATGTGTTGCTGAATCCAGTTCCCATCTGCCACTGAGTCCAGCCTGGGACTTCCCCAGTTCCAGCCACAGCATCAGTGGTGCCAGTGCTGGAATTGCCAGCAGGGCTTGGGTTCCATATTGGGATTTGTATCTATTTGTATCTATTTCATGTTATTGTTATTATTTCCATTAAAGCTGTTTCGTTTCTTTCCCATCCATCAGCCTCTCTTCCTCATTCCCTTTCTCTTCCCTTTGGGAAGGCAGAGGGCTTCCTAGAGAGCACCTGGCACTTCTCTTGTGGCCAGACCTGGTCCCAACCCTTGGCAAGAAGCAAGATGAACTAATTTTGATTTAAATACATCTAAGTTTCTTAGTTGTAGACTTCCCCTTCCCTCCTTTCTCTCTGTCCCTCTTGTCTTGGTGTGCACATTTGAGAGTTGGTAAACCTCATGTCGGTTTTGGATGCAGATTTGTTCTGCTGCTACCTTCCAGCTTGAGCTTCCAGGCTTCACAAGGCTGCTCTTCCATCTTCCAAAATTATTCTACCATATTTATGGTTGATCAGTTAATGATCAGATTGGTTAGTACTGAACATTGAAGCTTCCTATTTCATGCAGCAAATAGAAGTGATGGTAGCTAACCACAAGGCTGTTGCTGGTCTATAGACAAGCCCTTTTTTTTCCCCCCCTTCTCTTCCTTGCTCTTCAAATGTGTCTTCAGCTGAGTCCTGTGTACAGCTGGAGCTATTGCAGTGTTGAAGAAGCACTTGAAGAACAGGCAAGACCCATAGCTATCAAAATATAGCCTGGAAATAGAAAAGCAGCAGCAATCTTTATCCTGGAATTGTGGTTTGTAAGTAAATGGCTGAAAAAGAGTAACTGTGTCTGGGCTAGGAACCATGGAAACTCATTTTCACCTGAGAAAAGAGGGGAGATGAGGGAATTAGTTAATTAAATGTGGCCTGGATGCAGTCATTCTGCTCTCAGTGTGTAATTAAATGTCCTGTAAAACTCTTTTGGGTCCTTATTTGCTGGGAAAGGCCTGAGAAATGTGTGATTGTTGGTGTGCTCTTGGTGAAGCTGTGAGCTGGAAACTGATTAAAATAAGAATCCAATGTGTTGCATGAATTCATTCTCTCCAGCAGTAAAAACTGGACTCCCTCTGCTTTGCATTTCTTTGGATAAAAGAAACCAACCCTCAAAAGGCAACACTGGAAGAGGCCAGAACTAGATGTGTGCTGTGGGTTTGAGTGAGGTGGTTCTGCTGCTTTTATTTACTGGAGCACTGCCTTGTGGGTTTAGTATTAAGTTGTGACAGAATGTCACTTTGGATCCCTTCTCACCATGGTTTCTGGGGCTGAAGTGCTGTTTTGGATGGAAAACTTGGTGGTGGTGCCAACAATCTCCAGTGTGCTCCTGGTTGAGGGCCCCTGTGCTATGAACCCTGTGTGCTCACCTCAATCCCTGCTTCTCTGGAGTGGTTATTGAGCCACCTGATGACTTCCCATCCTGGATCAGCTGCTTCCAAAGAGCCAAAGGCCTTTAGGGTCGAACTCCCTTGGCAACCCAGTAGGAATTGGGCAACTAATTACTTCAGATTCTCTTGGAAATCCCAGATCTCATTTGGCATTTTAATAACATGATTGGAGAAGGGGGTGAACCTCCAAGAAAAATCACACTTGCTGCAACTCTTTCTTTTTCTTAGACAGGGCAGCTGCTTGCTTGGCCTCACTGGTGGTTGAACCTCCTTTGGAGAAGGCTTTGGAGCAGGAGGTCAGATGGAAGGGTAGAGGACAAGGAGCTGGTTGCTCTCTTTTCTGAGGGCTGACCTGTGGCCTTGTCCAGTATCCAAGGTGAAAGTGTGAACAGGATGCTTGCCTGCCACTTGGTAGATAGATTGCAATTGCAGACAGGTTAATTATGTCATGAATTTGCTTTCCTAAGCAGCTGCAAGTTGCTGCATATGACAAGGAGAATAATCCAAGCCAGTTCCACCTCCCAGCACAGAGAAACCACAGCTGTCCCTTAGCAAATAGCAAAGATCTTTCCCTTTTGACTCACAGAGGGTGAGGAAATAAAGCACTTGCTTTACCCATGGTTAGCTAGGACACAGTGAAAGGATGAGCTCACTTCAGGACAAGGATTTGGTTCTCTATTCCCTTCCTGTCCTGCTAGAAAAAGTCCATTTCCTAGCCCCATGGCCTGCTAAAGGGGTAAGTGGTGATGCCTTTGAGTTGTTCTCTCTCTGACTTCTCTTGATCATTTGCCTTAACTCACAGTGGTGTCTTTCCTTCAGAGCCCATCTTGGTCCTGATGTTGGAGAGATGTTCCCAGAGATCAGGGGATGTGATCAGAGCTCTGAAAACTTCTAATCTCTCAGTAAAAGTGGTGATAATTATCTCCCTGTTAATATGGGCAGATCCTTCTATTTGATTTAGAGATTAAAGCTAGTGATGTCCTTCACTTTGCATGAGGATCAACTGATGCCATTCCAGCCATGGGAAGCAGCCTTTTCTGTGTATCAGTATGTTCTTAAAACAACCTTGCTTGGAGTTTTTAGTGGCTGGAAAGCTGCCTGTCAGGAAAGGAACTGGAGGTGTTTGTTGGGCACCAGCTGGCACCCCAGGAGACCATCAGCTTGCTTGGCCTGGAGGGCACACTGCTGGCTCCTGGTGCCCTTGTTGCCCACCAGCACTCCCAGGGCCTTCTCTGCAGAGCTACTTTCCAGCAGCTCAGGCTCCAACCTGGAATGGTCCATGGGGTTGTTTCTCCCCAGGTGTAACCCTTGAGGTTCCTCTCCTCCAAACCCTCAGCCTGCCCAGCTCTTGTGCTTCATGTCTACCCTTATTCCTTTTATTTGGTGTACTACACTTTCTGAAACTAGGGAGAAGTTAATCTGCCTTTTTTTTAACTCTCCCAGGCTTAAATGTATTCTTTAGTCAAACAGCAGCAGAAGCAAAGTGATCTCCTTGTTCTTACAGTTCACCTAAACATCTATTGACATTCTCTGCAAAGTCATTTGAATGGAAATCCAAACATCAAACACCCCAGTGAAAGGGATTTTGCAGGTGCAGATGAGAATGAGATTAGGAGACTTATCTCCAAGGTCACCAAAATGCATTTTGCCCTCTGAGAAATCTTCCTTGGAACCTTGAGGGGATCCTGCACTGTGTTGGAGCTGGTGCTGCAGGCTCCCAACAGCCCAGCCCTCCTGTGAGCAGGGGGAATTGCCAGCCTTGGATCTTCTGCTGGTGCTTTATTGAAGGCCAAGGGTTCAGGTGGAAGGTTCTGTTAAACATTCATCTCTTTTGCATTCAGTTTTGCTGTGAGCTAGAGAATGAACAGTTTCCTTAAAGGCTGAGTGAAAGGTTCACATATTAATTGATGGTGTAGAAACACAATCTCCTGCACAAGTTGTAATAGTTCTTCCTGGTCCATGTAAGATTATTGATGCTCTGTTAGGGATGTGTTCTTTTAGGGGCAAAATATTGTGCTGTAGTAATGATCCTGAGTGTTTGGCTTCATTCTGCAAGGCAGTATGGAAGGAAGGGGAATCCCTTTAACTTCTTTCAGGTGTAGACCCTCAGAGCTGTAACTCAGTGTGTGCTAAAGGGGTAAGTGCTTGTCCTGCTTTGGGCTAGAACAGAACTCATTCTGCTCAGGGCTTTGACTTCTCAGCTCAGGCTCTTCTCAGGGCTGCACTGGCTGCAGCTCCCAGCATGTTCTCCCAGGCACTGGCTGCTGCTAGCAGGGACAACACTCCATGGGGAGAGTTCCTGCCAAGGCTTGGGCTGCACAAAGGCTCTGCCTTAGACTTGCTCCTCTGCAGCCCAAGGGCACTGCTGCATCTTGTGTCCCAGCTTGGGCTGCAGGCAGTCAGAGGTGGCAGCTGCAGGGAGGAGGGGCCAGGAGAGGTGACCCTGAACTGCCCAGCAAGGGATTGCATCCCATGGATGGCACAGGCAGGAGAAAGCTTATGAGGATCAAGCTGCTTCTTCTCACTGGTCAGTGTCTGAGGAGGACTCTGTCTGCTCTGCCTTGGATCCTGATCCATGTGTTCCCTCATTCCCTCTCCTTTGGGATGGCAGAGGGGTTCCTAGAGAGCATTTGTCACTTGTCGCGTGTCCAACCCAGCCCAGCCCTGACCCTTGACAGTGCTGCAAAGCCAGAGTAGTGCAGTTAGCAAATAAAGTCATGGTAGAGCAATAGTTAACTTAGGAAAGACTTATTAATTAGCATTATTTTTCCTTCTCACTATGGAACAGACTAGTATGTGGCTTCTGTGGGCTAAGCTGAAGGTAAAACAGTACCTTTAAAGGGGAAAAACCAGAGAAGCTCAGTTTGAAGAGTCTATAAGTAGAGATCCATCAAATGACCTCTATGACACCTGCTGCTTTGAGGACAAACCTTCCAGAGCCACCATGAGATGAGCAGTTGCAGGTATTGATCAGTCTTTGATTAGTGTAATTCTGATTTATCAATACTGGATGTAGTGGTAGGTTTATAATCCCAATCCTGTGCTACTCTCCCTTAGTGGAACAGGAGTGGAGAAGCAAACTTCTCTGGAAAAGGATGTAAAGTTTTTGCTGCCTTGTAGACAAAAGACTTTTTAGAAGAGTTTCTCAACTTCTCTGCTTTCCAATTCCTTTCTGTGCTGATCAAGGCTCTTTCACACCCCCAGTTCCTCTAGCCCTGTGAGGCCATGCCTTCCACCAGCTGAGAATGTCTTTATCTGTTCACTGGAGGCCCAGCTAAGGTATTGGAAAGATGAAACTGCTTGAAGGTGGCTACAGAAAATACCTTTAGAAGCAGAGCTGAAACTTTTGGAGCTCAGCTCATTGTATGCTTGGAAAGGTTCAACATGGTAATGAAGGAGCTGCAGTAGCCCAGTGAAAATGCTTGTGTTGCACTGGGAATGGTTCACAGAATCTCCTGAGCTGGAAGGGAGCCACCAGGATCATCCAGTCCCACTCCTGTCCATGCACAGGACACCCCCAAAGTCACCCTATGTGTCTGAGAGCATTGGCCAAGTGCTGCTGGGATTCCAGGAGAGTTGGGGCCATGAGTGCATCCCTGGGGAGCCTGTTCCAATGCTCCACCACTCTCTGGGGGAAGAACCTTGTCCCAAGATCTACCCTGAGCCTCCCCTGGCACAGCTTCATGCCATTCCCTTGGTCACCAGAGAGAAGAGATCAGCTCCTGCCCCTGCTTCATCTCTGCTGAGGAAGTTCTGAACGGCCATGAGGTCTCCTCTGTCTCCTCTTCTTCAGGCTGAACAGACCAAGTGATTCCAGCCATTCCTCATCTGGCTTCCCCATCTCTGTGGCCTCCTCTGGATGCTTTCTAGTTGCAGGAGCTATTGCTGCTTTTGATCTTCAGTGCCAATTGTGGGGTTTCTTGGGATGTTGTTGTCTGTGTGATGCTAGGGAAGAAAAAGCAATGGCTGGTCCATCCAAGGGGCAAGATTGATCCTTCTGGGGTGAATTTGACTCTTTTTTGGGTGCACTGAGCTGTAATTGAGTTTGTAGTAAGGCAAAAAGGACAACTACAGAGTCTGGTTTGTGTTAATATCAGTGCCTGCACCTCAGTGAGATCCTGATGATGTTGGCATTTATGCACCTGCTTAATTTGGTTCTGTGTGGAAGGGCAGCATGGCTGCCTGGGAGTCTTCACTTAACTGATGTGCTGGCTTAGCAGAATAAAGCTGATTTGGTGCTCTTAATGAATCTGAACTGATTTTCCCCAAGTATTTGCTGAAGCTCAGCTTCTTTTTGCAGCCTGGAAAAGGGCTCATTAATTGATGGGAGCCTGACCATCCCTTTGGACAAAGATATTAGGTCCAAATTACAGTTTCCTTCCAAGGCAGCTAACTGTCTCATTTTGAACACCAGCAGAGTGGTAGCTGCATTTTGGCTTCAGGGAGGTTTGGGTTTAAGACACTATTTCTTCCCTCACCCCTCCTATTCTGTTTCTGAGTTTGGATGTTGACAGGGACCTCTGGAGGTCATCTGCTCCAACCTCCCTGCTCAAGCAGGGTCATCCAGACAGATGTGGAATGTCTCCAAGGTTGGAGACTCCACATCCTCCATGGGGCAACCTGTGGCCAGTGCTGAGTCCCCCTCACAGTGAAAACCTGGTCCTTGGTGTTCAGATGGAACCTCCTGACACTGAGCACCACTGAAGAGGCTCTGGCTCTGTCCTCTTTGCACCCTCCCTCCAGGTATTTAGGCACATTAAGATCCCTCTTAGCCTTCCCTGCTCTGCTCTAAGCAGCCCCAGCTCTCTCAGCCTGTCCTCTGTGCATGAGGTACTCCAGTCCCTTGACCAACTTTATAGCCTTTCACTGGCCTCACTCCAGTCATCTTGGCTCTCTTGCACTAGGGAGAGCAGCACTGAACACATCACTCCAGGTGTGGTCTCCTCACCCATCTGCAGATTCCCTTCTCTACCCAAATGTCTGACTGCTTCTCTCTCAGCTTCTGAACCCTGCCCATCCTTGGATTGTGATCACCTCTGCTGGAGCAGAAGAGGATCAGGCTGGGGAAGAGCTGGAGTCGGTCCTGATTCTGCATTTGTTTTCCTCTGTCTCCTTGGCCAAGTTGCTCATGGTTTGCCTTAGAATAACATGTGCTGAGGCAATGTAAAGGCTCTTGTGGCTTAATGTTGAAGTTCTCCAGTCCATAATTCATAGAGACCTTTGTTTTCTCCTGGGAGATCCACTCAGATCTTTGTTCTCCCATGGTCTGGTGGATAAAACAATAGCCCTGTCATTTTGGAGTGTCAGATGGCTGCAGAGGCTCTTTTGTTGGTTAGCTCACTTGTTCTCTTCATTCCCCACACTCTTCTCTTCCTTCAATTTACTGTTCTGCTCCTTCCTTTTCTGCCTTATTGGCTGGAACACTTCCTATTGATTTTCCTGTTGCTGCTGATCTCCTCTCCTGTACACAGTTGCAAAGGATTGAAAGTAATTTGGCCAGAGAAGGTTTTGTGCTGCTTGAGATCTAAAGGAACATTTAAAACTCTCTTCTGTAACCTGATGTGAAGAAGCTTAATATTCTTCTTTGTTGAGTTGTCTTTTTCTGAAGGTCACTTTTCTGCATCCCTGTCTCTGGTAGGTGCCTGGGGGTTTTTGGCACAGCAGGAAAAGCTGCTTTGGTTTTGGTTTAGAAACACCTTCTAGCATGGATGAAATTTAATATTCCAGCTGGGGTTGCTCTACAAACCATTAGCTGAGAGCAGACCAGCAAAAGAGTCAATTTAGGGGTTGTCTGAGCAGTGCAAACCTTCTTTTGGCAGACTTGAAGGCAGAAGGAGCATTCTGAAGGGGAGAGAGATTTCTTTGCCCACGTTGACCTGCAAGTTCTGAGCTGCTGAGAGAAGTGATTGATCCATGGGCAATAATCTATTGGAATTGGAATGGCTGCTTGTGCAATGTTTCATTCCCAGGCTAGAACTAATAGCTGAGAGAGGATCTGTTCCTAGCTGGTGTTATCAAACTGATAGAGAAGCAGCTGGGAACAGGCAGCAAGGTTTGGTGTGTGTCTGAGATTTGCATAGCTGGGGATGTTGGTGTTGGCAGTTGAGGTCTTGATCTACCATGTGTGGAGTGCTTTGGCCCTAATCCAGCAAAGCAATTAGGTGCCTGGGGTGGTTGGGACCATTCAGAGGGGTTGAAGTTGTGTCTGTGTGTGCTGAAGTGCTTTGCTGGCTGCTGGCCAGGCTTGTCCTGCACATTGCAGGATGGAGACAATATTTCTGTGACAAGTGAAGGTAGAACCTTTTCCAGCAGGTGATTTGAAGCTGATTTCCATCTCTTGACTGGGAAAGTCTGAATCTCCAAGGTTGAGAGTAGCTGGAAGGGAGTTTTGTGTCTTTATTGACTAGCTCTGTCACTTCTGGACTCTGAGGATAATGAATAAAGTTGTCATTTATATTCTGCTATTTGTCAACTTGCAAATGGGGTGATCTGTGGCTCACAGTTCATTATCTGTTTAACAAAATCTGTCATGTTGGGGATTAAAAATGTCATTCCTCAAGAAGTGAAGGGCTTGGCTAGACTAATGGAGCCAGGCACCTGTGGCAGTGCTATATTATTCCCATCTGTGACTGGATAACAACATTTTCCCCTCTGCCTTCAATCCTTACCAATATTAGTATGCAGTGAAAATAGGGAATTGATTTTCAAGACATGGACAGCTAATTGCTCCAAGAATTGGAGTGTTATGTTCATGCATTATCCTCATCAAAAGCCTGGCTGTCTGCACAGACACATTGGGAAGCTCCTGCTACATTGAGTTCTTGCCCTCCTGAAGACTCCCAGAAGATCTCAGTCCTACCTGAAACCTAAATAGACCAGAGAAGGAACAGGAAGAGAAACACCTACAGCAAATATTCAGATGAACTCTGGGGAAAAAGTAGAAAAGTTTGGGGCTTTTTGTTGGGTTTTTTTTCCTTCTTTTAAATAAGTTGGTTCATAAGCTAATGATCTCTCCCCACAAAGAGAAACCCCTCCAGGGATGGTGACTCCACCACTGCCCTGGGCAGCCTTTTCTTATGCTTAACCACTCTTTCAGTGAAGAAAGTGATCCTAATATCCAACCTGAACCTCCTCTCATGCAACTTGAGGCTATTTCTTCTTCTCCTGTCACTTCTTCCCTGGGAGAAGAGCCCAAGCCCCACCTGGCTCCAGCCTCCTCTCAGGGAGCTGCAGAGAGCCAGAAGGTCTCCCCTGAGCCTCCTCTTCTCCAGGCTAACCAAGCCCAGTTCCCTCAGCTGCTCCTCACAACACTTGTGCCCTTTAGCACCTTTGTTGCCCTTCTCTGGACACACTCCAGCACCTCCATGTCCTTCTGGGACTCAGGAGCCCAAAGCTGAGCCCAGGATTTGAGGTGTGGCCTCCCCAGTGCCCAGCCCAGGAGGACAATCCCTGCCCTGCTCATGCTGCCACACTAGTGCTGATCCAAGCCAGGATGCTCTTGGCCTCCTTGCCCCCCTGGGCACTCTGCTGCCTCAGCTTCAGCTGCTGTTTTTGACCAACCCCTCCAGGTCTTTTTTCCCCCAGCATCTCTCCAGCCACTCTGCCCCAAGCCTGGAGCATTCCTGGGGTGGTTGTGGCCCAAGGTCAGGACTCAGCACCTGGCCTTGTTGAACTTCATACAATTAAGAGCATAAAGTAAAGGGTAATTTTTGCTTATTTTTTAGAGAGAGCAAGTGGCTGCCTTTTAGGGAGGAAAAAAAAAGAATACTGATTCCTTTCAGGAAGTATAAGTTAAATATCTGATCTTAAAGGCAGCAGGACACTGACAAACAGAATTCTAACATTTTCTTTCTTGGTATAATGTCTAAAATTTGATGCCTCCTCAGGCACAGGTGAATGAACAGGAGATGTGGATGCATGTAGGTGTGGTGATAACTGAGAAGGGACTCTTTCCTTCTCCATAGGAAAATTGGGTGGTGATTTATGTCCAATTTCTCTTCAGGAGTAGAGTAAATATTTATGTAACTGTTTCCATCAGTGAACAAATCACTTGCAAACAGCACCCTGGGAGGAGGAGGATGCCTGAAATTACAGCCAAATTAAAGATCATAGAACCCTGGAATGGTCAGGGTTGGAAGGGACCTTCAAGATCACCTAGATCCAACCCCCTGCCTGCCAGGGACACCTCCCACTAGAGCAGGTTGCCCACAGCCCATCCAGCCTGGCCTTCAAAGCTTCCAGGGATGGAGCTTCCACAGCCTCTCTGGGCAACCTGTTCCAGTGTCTCCCCACCCTCACAGGGAAGAACTTCCTCCTAATATCCAATCTAAATCTGCCCTCCTCTAGCTTGCATCCATTCCCCCTAGTCCTATCCCTACCTGACCTCTTAAACAGTCCCTCCCCAGCTTTCTCTGAAGATGAAGCAAGTGAATGAAAAACAGATGCCAAAGAAAAGTCCAAACCAAGTTAAATCAGCCTCAGGTGTTTGGATTCCCTTGTGATGGAGAAAGCCACATGGCAGAGTGCTGTGCAAAGGTGGTGGAATGAGAAATGTCAGTGGCAATCTGTAAAGCTGTTTGCAGCCTCTGTGTGGAGGACAGACTGCTTGTAGGAGGTGGAGGAACATGCCTTTAAATAAAGAATTCCTCTGTCTAGTGAGAGAAAAACTGTGAGTAGAGAGGACCCCATGCAGGGACAAAAACACTGTGGTGTAAAAATGGAGGTGTGCTAGCAGGTTTGATTAGTCTGTGGCTTGAGCAGTAGGAATGGAGAGTAATTAGGGTTTATTTTTAGTCAACCATGAGAGATCAGCACTTGTTACCAACGTTGTGGTAGCTGCCATCCTCTTCCTCATGTTTAAGTTGGGGAAGTGGAGGTGTCAGAAGCTTTTGATGGAGACCTTGTCTTTGACTGGTTCTTGGAATGGTTGGTTCAGGAGCCAGCAGGAGGGGGGAAGAGGTTTGAAGGTTAAATCTTGGATTTGTGTGCATCATGGAGTCATGAAACAGTTTGGGTTGGAAGGAACCTTGAGGATCACCTAGTTCCCATGCCCCTGCTGTGGGCAGGAACACCTTCCACTAGAGCAGCTTGCTCAAAGGCCCATCCAACCTGGCTTTGAACACCTCCAGGGATGAGACATCCCCAGTCTCTTTGGACAGCCTGTTCCAGTGTCTCACCACCCTCACAGGGAAGAGTTTCTTCCTAATATCTAACCTAAATCTGCCTCTCAGCTTAAAGCCATTGCTCCTTGGCTCATCACTACATGTGCTTGTTAAATGTCCATCTCCAGTCTTCCTCTAGGTGGTCTTTAAGTACTGGAAGGCCACAAGAAGCTCTCCCTGGAGCCTTCTCTTCTCCAGGCTGAACAACCCCAACTCTCTCAGCCTGGCCTCACAGCAGAGAGCTTCCAGCCTTCAGATCATCTCTGTGGCCTCCTCTGGCCCTGCTCCACCAGCTCCATGTCCCCTTCTGTTGCTGTGGCTTGTTCAAGATGAGTAGTTGGAGCTCCCTGGTAGTAGTTCCTAGACTATCATGATGTCAAGCATCCAGAGGAGCAGCCTGAGCAGCCAATAATCAAAGGGATAGAAAAGGAAGGAAAGTAAAAGGCTAAAAGGCAAAATCCTAAGCAGGTGAAAGAAGGGAAAGCTCTGGTTCTGCCCAGTCTTGGAAAGCTTCCTTTGAACAGAAAGCAAGCCAGGAAAGAGATGAGCAGTGTAGCTGCCAAGGGTGGAGGTGTGTTTATCTGGCACAAATAACTTCAGCTGTAGAGAAGCAGCCCTAGGAAAGCTAATCAGCTGCTGTGGTTTTTAGAGTAGGCAGTAGGAGGGAAGTGAAATGACCCCTGTGGGTTTCAGGGGTGAAATGTCTTTGCTATATCTTTAGGTGATTCAAAGCAAGATGCCTGCAGAAGACATTGTGGGTTTGTTGGATTGGACAAGGTGCTGTGTTCAAAAACCCCCAGCATCAGAGGAAAGCCAAAGGATTTCTCTGAAACAGGTCTTTAGCTTGGAGAGTGCAGGCAAGGAAGCTACCCAGAAGCTCTTCTCCTCTCATAAAGATAGAGAGGCAGAGCTGGAGGCTTTAGGAGGAACTGGGAAACGAATTTCAGCTCAAAGGCAGTATGTCAGAAGGCTTTTTTAGGAAGGAGAAGCATGAAGTCACTGAGATGCCAGGAAAGATAAGCAGCTTCTCCTTACAGCCTCCAGCTGAGGGGTGGAGGAGAAGCAGAAATGTCTTATTTATATCTACAAATCATTTCTGTAGCAAAAAATTAGCTTTTGGGAGCTGTGTTTTGTTTTCCTTTTCCTAGCTGACTCAGTGCACTTGCAAGGGATGAAGAACTCCCCAACAAACCCAGGCAGGCAGTGGTTGGAATGCAGGGGGTTCTGTTTTGGTGATGGAAAGAAGAAAGGTGAACTCTTGTTTGTTCTGGTGACCCTTGTGGTGGTTGTCAGGCTCATGAATAACCTTCCAAAAGGTCTATGGAGGGAGACAGCAGATTTTGACCAGTCCAGGTCAGGTTGTTTGGGGCTCAGAGCACCCTGATGTAGTTATTGGTGTCCCTGCTTGCAGCAGGGAGGTTGAGTTGATGACCTCCAAGGGTCTCTTCAAACTCCTCTCTGTGATTCTGTAACTCACTTGCCAAGGCCTGGCCCAGGCTGCCCAGGGCAGTGGTGGAGTCACCATCCCTGGAGGGACTGAGAAGCCCTGGAGATGTGGTGCTGAGAAACCTGCTTTGGTAGTGACCTGGCAGACTTGGTTGATCTCAAAGGTCTCTTCCAGCCAAAAAGATTCTCTGTTCCTGTGATCATTCTCCCATCTCAGTGATAACCCTAACCCTCCAAGGAGACCTCCAAGGGGTTGTGGAGGAGGGAGGAGCAGTGGGTGGCCTGTGTCCTGGTGGCAGGAAGGACCTAGTGTGTCTCCTGATGTCTCCCAGCTGCTGTTAGGAGCTTCAGTGGAGAGAAAGCTGTAATAAGGGGAGGTGAAGAACTGGCTGGGAAAGGAGGAGTTAGGAAGGGTTTGCTCTGAAGATGTTTATCCAGTGGCTCTTTGGAGTGCTCTGTCTGGGGCTGGGTGCTCTTCAAGAGTTTTATGGATGTCTTGACTAATGCAGCAGAGAATCAGAAAGTGTGCTGCAAGGTGAGGTTTGGAAGTGTGTTGGAGAACGCCGTTAGAGTTGGGAGGTGCCTAAGCTACAAGGAGAGGCATGTGTCTGGCTGTTTCCATGTGTGGCTGTGAGGAGCTGGTGTGTCTCATCCCTGGCCAAGGAGTCATGTGATAAATGGGATCAGAAATGGGATGGGAACTGATATGTCACCAAAAAGAGTTAGCCAAGGGTTGCTCTGCTGGGTGCCAGAGGAGCATGGCCTGCAGGAGAGCCAGGAATAATCCTCTTCCAGTCACTGGGGAGATTTCAGCCATGATCCTCTTGGGCTATGGGCTCAAGTCAAAGAGTAGGGATGGAGTTTGAAGGAGATCAGCCAGCATGAGCTGAGATCTAGGGGGGAAACCCCCAACTTGAACTAAAAAGGAACAATCCATTTACTTAGAGATCAGAAGAGTAAGGGGTCAAGGGAGGCTCTCAGGAGAGCTGAGGAGTGGAATCATGTTTCTCCAGGCTATGATTGTGTTGGAAGTACTGAGCTTAAAGACTGGCAAGGGAGGCTTGACCACTTCTGGGCTCTCTCTAACCTAATGGCTAGTGTGTGTCAGCAGGGAATGATTTGGGGAGGTGCCAGTGTCCTTGTGGAGCATCCTTACAAATTGCCAAGCATCTGTAAGCCATGGCAAGAGAAGTGGGGGCTGGAGGAGGTGATCCCTTGAGGGCTCTTCCACTTTTCTGGGGTCCTAGGAACATCACTGGGATTCTGGTCCTGCCACCCATGATGCTGGATGTGATGTTAGAGAGGCAAAGCCCCAGCCTGCAGGTGAGCAATGCTTGGAAACTTTGCTCTTTGATGGAGTCCCAAGCAGTGCCCTGGGAGTTGGGGTTTGTAAGGAGAAGGCACTGCAGTAAAATGTCAGATGAAGCAAAGGGGGAGAGCTTTGCCTTGCATTTAACTTCACACTCCTGCTTTAAGTGCCAGAATTAAAATCATCAGCTCCCTGTGTGGTCTCCTTGTTTGTAGGAATTCAAGTGACATGAGAATGGAATTGGTAATGAGCTGTTGGTTGAAGAACCAAGATTAAAATCAAGGGAATGTGGAGGAGGAGGGAGGGAGAGTGGTGGCTGCCTTGTGAAGTGTTGGGTGGCAGTGGTG
Organism: Galbula dea; assembly: GCA_013399015.1. Taxonomy (NCBI): domain Eukaryota; kingdom Metazoa; phylum Chordata; class Aves; order Piciformes; family Galbulidae; genus Galbula; species Galbula dea. The sequence goes on from VWZX01005637.1 coordinate 155,728, forward strand.
AACTGTGTTTATAGGGGTGTGCAAACATCCTCCTCCCCTTAAAAGCTTTATCCTCAGGCCAGCCATGGACCAGAATCTTCCTTGCCTTGGCTGATCAATTATTTACACTTGGACTGGGATGCACTTTACCTTTTGGGGAAATAAAGATATATATTAGGCCTTCATTTATGGCTGATAGGATCAGAGGGGGAAAGCAACAGACTAATGGAAGGGAAGGAGGAAGCACTTGGGAGCTGCTGGCTCCTACTTGACAGTGATTTGTGTGTCTGCAGGTTTTCAAGTGCCCAGTGTAGTTTAAAAGGTGTTTGTTTGCCTTTTCTTTTGTGTGACTCTAACCTGCTGTCACCTCCCCTCTCACCTCAGAAGGAATTCCACTTGGAGGGGTAACTCTGGGCCTGGATTTGTTGTTTTCTGCCCTTGCTTGGGGCCACATTACAGATGAATAAATGCTCAGTGCCATTTTTATTTACATCTCAGTAGTACTAAGACTCCAGCAAAGATCAGCCCCTTAGCATGCTTGTCACTGAGCAGCTAGTCAGCAACAATTCTCAGTTAAATCTTGCTTGAGACAAAGAATATGACTTCAGAAAGGGAAAAGAAACAAAGGTGGAGCTGCTGCAAGCTGATACAGGCACTGAAAACATGCCCTGGATCCCTTTGATTCCTGGTCCAGCAGCTTTGTTCCATCCTGTGTGGTGCCTCCTCAGCCTCCTTGTTTTATCAGTTGTAAATACAAGTGACAGATCACCCTGCCATGGTAGCCAGCTGACATAACTTCTGCCTTCTTCCTTCTCTCTTTTTCTCTCAACTTCTGCTGAAGAATCCTTCTTTTCTCTTTTTATTTGATAATTCTCTGCCTTAGAAGCTGTGATGCTAAAAGGGGGAGGGAGAACTCCTTAAGTAAAAGCTTTTTTTATCCATTGAGCACAGGTTGCTGTTACACCCCAATAAATAGGTAACTCTCATTGCTGCCAGCATTATTAGCTTGCAGAAGACAGTGAATTTACAGACTCCCTTGTGAGACACAAATGTCTTAAAAACCTCATGTAATTATCTGAAATGGAGACAAATTTATGCAGCTTTTGTCTTTTCATTTCTTTGAACTCTTGTTCATGATTTAAAGAGCATGTGGTACTGAAAAATAAAGTTATATGTATATATGTGACCTGTTTGGGGCTAGAACAGAACTCATTCTGCTCAGGGATTTGACTTCTCAGCTCAGGCTCTTCTCAGGGCTGCACTGGCTGCAGCTCCCAGCATGTTCTCCCAGGCACTGGCTGCTGCTAGCAGGGACAACACTCCATGGGGAGAGTTCCTGCCAAGGCTTGGGCTGCACAAAGGCTCTGCCTTAGACTTGCTCCTCTGCAGCCCAAGGGCACTGCTACATCTTGTGTCCCAGCTTGGGGTGCAGGCAGTCAGAGGTGGCAGCTGCAGGGAGGAGGGGCCAGGAGAGGTGACCCTGAACTGCCCAGCAAGGGATTGCATCCCATGGATGGCACAGGCAGGAGAAAGCTGAGGGATCAGCAGGGTCAAGCCTCTCCTTCAGTGGTCAGTGTCTGAGGAGGACTCTGTCTGTTCTGCCTTGGATCCTGATCCATGTGTTGCTGAATCCAGTTCCCATCTGCCACTGAGTCCAGTCTGGGACTTCCCCAGTTCCTGCCACAGTGCCAGTGCTGGAATTGCCAGCAGGGGTTGGGTTTGTTCTTGGTTTTGTATCTATTTGTATCTATTTCATGTTATTGTTTTCATTGAAACTGTTTCGTTTCTTTCCCATCCATCAGCCTCTCTCCCTTATTCCCTTTCTCTTCCCTTTGGGAATGCAGAGTGGTTGATGTTGATTCTGTCCCTTATGTGGTGCCCAGCTCAGCCCTGGCCCTTGGCCATGTTAAATGCCATAACTGGCCACAAAGTGATCCCCAACAGCATTGCTGGGGCAGCTGTGCATGTCTGCCTGCAGTGGGTGCCAGGGAGGCTGATGGCCTTTGCAGGTTACAACATTATAGCTTGAAGTGGTAGCCAGTGCCTTCACCAGCTGGTTTGGGCTTTGTTTGGTGTTCCAGAGGAGGCAGTGAAGTTGTTAGAAGTGTTTCAGCAGCATGAAGGGATGGTCAGGTGTCCATGCAGCATCTTGAGTCACCAAATGCACTCTTCATCTCTAAAATGTGGCAGCAGGAGGGAACTGGTGCAGAGGGCTTGGCTGAATCTCAAAGGGGAGAATTTGCCATGGCAGCAGCAGCAGCAGCTTTTGGGGTTTTTTTATTTGGGGGGGGGTGGAGGGGGAAGCAGAGCTGAAATGGTAGCAGAAGTGGCAGAGCAGTACAGTTGCTGTGCAGTCATCTGCTTTAGCTGGGCTCCACCCAGTGGCATTGCCCTGCCAGCTTCACTCCTGCATCAGCCCAGGGGTTGATGTCTGGGCAAGATTTATTGGTGCCTTTCCTAAGGGTTAAGGTGTTCCACAAACACTCTCTGCCCTTTTGCTCCTGGCCCAGACAGTGTAAGCTTCTCTTTGGACTTAGGTGTCCCAGTCTCTCCCTTTGCACCATCTCTTCAGAGAGCTTGGAGCCAGAGCTGGGACCTGGATTCAGATATCCCTCCCTCTGGAGCAGATTACTTGCTGTCCTGATATCTGGCACTGCTTTTCTTTCAGCCTGGAAAACAAACCAACCAAACCCTCACCTCCACTGTGCCACTGAAGAATATTATCATTAAAAATGTGTCTGTGAGGCAGGAGGCTCAGGATGGTTGGGAGCTAGAATTGCAGTAGGAAAGGACCAAGCTCTGGGTTCCCTGCTGGGGAAAATATGGATAAATTCACCTCCTGCAACTCCAGGAATGAAAGACAAATGTTTGGCAGTAAACTAATAAAAGGCTGGCTGGCTGCTGTTGAGGAGAAGCTCCTTTCTGAGCAGCAGTACCAATAGATTGTTTGCTTTAGCTCCTATGAAAATACAAAGTGCTTTCTCCTATTATTTTTTTGTCAAGCTCTTAGCTGTAAACTGTTGCTGTTGCATTTACACTTCCTCCTGGCCAGCTAGAGAGATGTTTCTACTGAGGGAAACCAGGACATGCACGATTGGTTTGGATATTGGAAGCCACAGAGTGATTCCAGAAGCACTTAGGCTTTTCTGAGTAAACAAAAGGAAGGCTTGCAAGGGCTGGCTGCAGGAATTTTCATCTCCAGTCATTTGTACCCTTGCCAAATCTCCAGTGTGTTTTGTCAGGGTGCAGAGTGCTCTCAGTGCTGAGAAGTACTTCAGACATGGAGCTGAGGGCTTCAGAACTCCTCAGCTGGAGGCTTGGGTAGCATTTGCAGGGGAGTTGGCTGCAGGGTCCTTAACAGAGAGCTGAACACTCTCTGTCAGGACAGGAGAAAAGGCAGAGCTCAGGCAGCACTGCTGGCAGGGTGTTTGCAACCCCCAGGCTGGGTCCCAGCCAGGACATTAGGTGCTTTGTGTGGTGCCACTCGCTCAGCTGCCTGGGGAGCTCAGCTATGCTGGGGAAGAAACCATGGTGCCCTGGTTACCCTCCCTGGTTTGGAGTCTGATGCCCTGGTGTCCTAGTTACCCTCCCTGGTTTGGAGTCTGATGCTTGGGTAAAACTGGGTTTTGTTAAGCCAAGAGCCTTGCAGGCTGCCTTTTCCTTCTCTGTTCCATGTTTCATTCTGGTAATCAAGTTGCTTTCATAATCAATTGGCTTTGAACATGGGAGGAAAGCCAATACCTACCTGGGCACTGAAACCTCCTTGCTTCTCCCTACCCCTTCCTCATCCCTCTGCTGGAATTCATTTCCTTGCTCCTCTCCTAGTCTCTCTTTAAGCATGGAGTAAGAAATGTCTTCAAGGTCACATTCCTCCTTGAAACTAATGATGGTGTTTTCCCTAATCCCATTACAGGGTCCCTAGTATCATTAGATGCAAGCATTCCTGTTTAGCTTCATTTGATAAGCTGATGAAAAGGGGGAGGAAAAGGGCTCCCTGATGCAGAAAGGCATTGGACTATCTGCTGTAATGGAACATGTTCAGAAACCTCCTAATCTGCTTAACACTGGCATTTTGGTGGCCTGGTGCTGTTCCTTTTGTAGAGCAGCATAAAAGGCAGAAGGGATCTCAATCCTTCCAGGTACTTTCAAAGGCTGATGCTCAAGAGCTGTAAATAATTTGCAGGTTTTATTGTGGTTTGGGGTTTTTTTTTCTATCCTCAAGCCTGAAACTGGGAATCTTGTCTAGGCTGTGAGCTCCCCCCTCTGGCACCAGGATATTTGGAGTCATCTTGAGGACCCTGAAGCATTATGGAAATATCTCTGCCTGGAATAAGGGCAGGGACATGTTTTGTTTTCCTTTTTGCTTTAATGGGATATGAAAGCTCCAACAGGAGACTGCAGCCAGCACTGCAGTGCTGCACACACCTCCATCCATTGGGGAATGGGAGGAACAGAAACCCACAGTCACTGTGAGCTGCACAAAGAAGTCCTGATGTTGTTCCAAAGATGTCAGTGGGCTTGTAAGCTAGGCTTGGAAGGGTTGATGTGCAAGGGGAAGGTGTCCTCTTACCAACACCTTGGCTTGTTGGTGTAGAAGCCACCATCTGCTGCCCTGGGACTGAGCTGTTCTTTTGTAGAAGCTCTTCACACAACTGATTTTAGGGGCAGATTCTCTCTCTTAGGTGCTTTGGGCCACAGCTCTAGATTCAGATGTGGTTGGATCTTCAAGGATTGGGGCATGTAGAAGATGCCAACATGTGTTAAAAGAGGAAGGGCAATGTTTTTTGTTAGGCTGGTGCCTGTTATGCAGGTGCCATCTTCTTACTAAGTCCTAAGGGTACAAGCTCTGAAAGTCTTCAGGTTAATCCTGACACTGGCAAGAGTTTACACATGAAATACTTCTTTATTCCCTAAAGTTTGGGCATAAATTTTTTTGCCTGGGTCTCACTTAGCTCTGTGTGTCACTGTTTGGGCTGTTCAGCCTTCAAGGGTAACACTTGGATATCATGGAGTCATGGAATGGTTTGGTTGGAAGAGACCTGGAGGAGCTGCAAGTCCAACCCTTGCAAATGGTTTGAAATCAGAGGCTGGAGTCCTAGTTAATTGGAATAAATCTTAAGTCTAGTTCCAAATGGGGCTTGGACTTCTGCCTGGCACTTTCAGTTTCCCTGTTTGAGGCTGTAGTTTCAGAATGGGGAGGTTAGATCAGTTACCTGCCACAGCACAAGGGAGGGAGCACAGGGTGTGAACTGCTTGGTCAATGTGCACCTCCTGAGTAGCTCAGGCTTCAAGTTCAGGAGCAGAAAGCAGCCTGTCTGGATGCTCTCTGTACTATCCAGCACCAAAACACAGAGTAACAAGCTGCTGACAGGGACCTACTCAATGTTCTCCTGATGAAGAAGGGTTTTTTCCTCCTCCTGACTGGTGATAACTGATGGGCTGTGCCCTCAGGGGAAATAAATCTCTGCAAGTCAGATTTATGAGGACCCCTTCTGTTTAGTTGGCAGCATGATGCTTGTTCCAGGGATAAACTGAGGGAGCAGGAGGAAAGCTGACATGGTAAAAAATGGTCTATCCTATATCTTAGCTGGACTCCTGCAGGTTTAGAGCCATAAAACTTCCCTTTTTGGTGTCTGGGCTAAGTGGCTTGGAGAATTTGGAGTTGGTGGGGAGCTGAGAACTGGGGGAGGTAGAGGTGTTGTTTCTGGAATGAATCCCAAGGTGGTTTTGTTCTTTGGTGCTGGTAAGGATATCACATTTCTCTGTCAAGTGCCTGATTAAGTTTGACATTTGAAAATAGAACTTCAATCTGAAAATGAGTACTGTACTTGTAAGTGTTTAATGAAGATGTTTAGTTCCTGTCAGGGCTGGGAGTTTCTCTTCCCTGTGTAAGGGCAAATACATCTTCAGCTGCTGAAATCTCAGGAACCTGCACTTAACCTTTAATTGTCATTCCATTTCCATAGAAATCTGATTAACAACTGGGAAAGTTCAGGAGCTGCTAGTAAATGCAATTAAAGCCCTTTTGGAGTCTGGTATTGAGAGCTGGCATTTAAGGAAGGCTGAGGGCACACCACTGTTCCCATCTACACCAGAGCAAGGATGTCTTCACCCATTACTTGAAGGCATGAAATACATGGAGTGTGCTGTAGAATCCAGGGGTTAACATGGTTGGTATTTAACCAGCATGGTGCTGTTTCCTCTCTGGGCTGCTGCTGGGTTCTAGTTGCCAGTTGGAGCAGCAGAAGCTCAGATCAGCTGCTTTAAGCTCCTCTGCATTAGGATCACACCTTCCTTCCCTGAGACAGAGGATGCTCTGAGAAGTGGGTGTAGGAGTCAACACTGAGTGTGAGCAAATCCCTCCTCATTCTTTGTGGTTTCCATCTGTGTAGCTGACTTCAGCTCTAAACAGAAGTTTTCTGACTGGATCCTCCCCACCTCCAAAGTGTGCAGAACCAGTGAGGCTTAGCTAAATTGTAATTGCAGAGCAGAAATCTGCACTCAATTACCTGTTCAACTCTCAACACTCCTCCTTGACCTGTTTATGTGCTCCATGAACAAAGGCAAGTCCACTCACACTGAAAGACAGCTTGCAGGAAAACCCTTCACTTGGTGCTGTCTGTGAAGCAAGAGGGAATTGTACCTTTCTGATGAAGTTCCTTGCTTTTGGGGCCACTTTGGAATCCACTTGGCTAGTTTGCCATCCCCTGGATCCTGTTTTACAACTGGAAAGTTTGTGGTTTACAACTTATCAGTCATATCAGAAGGAACAAGTGCTACAGATCCACATCTGTGCACACAGGCATGTGTTAAACACAGGTGGTCATAGAATGGGTTGGGTTGGAAAGGACCTTTCAGGGTCATCTAGTTCAACCCCTGCAGGCAGCAGGGACATCCCCAACTAGAGCAGGTTGTTCACAGCCCCAAACAACCTGAGCTGGGATGGTTCCAGGGCTGGGACATCTCCCACCTCTCTGGGCAGCCTGGGACAGGCTCTCACCACCCTCACTGTAACAAAATGTCTTCCTTCTATCCAGTCTAAATCTCCTCTTCCAGTTTCAAACCATCAGCCCTTGGCCTGTCCCAACAGGTCCTGCTAAAGAGTCTCTCCCCATCTATCTTTTAGACCCACCTTTAATTACTGAAGGGCTGCAGGAAGGTCTCCCTGGAGCCTTCTCTAGCCTAAAGAGCCCCAAATCTCTAAGCCTGTCCTCACTCTGACCATCTCTGTGGCCTCCTCTGGCCCTGCTCCCCCAGGTCTATGTTTGTGCTGTGCTGAGGACTCCAGAGCTGGCCCCAGGACAGAGTCTCCTCCCTTGCACTTGCAGTGGGACCAAGGTGTCACTCTAAATCCATTCATTCAGCTAATGATGTGTCCCAGGAGTGTTGATCCACCAGAGGGTAAATCAGTGACCACTTCCAACAGCCATCATAATTTAAATGGCTGTGTTGGGCATTTGTTGGTGAACCAAAGCCTCTTTCCTGACAGATGTTTAAGCTGTTGTGGCACCTTGTGTGTAGAGTAAGCAAATGAAATGAGTTTTGGCCAGTGCTGGCTCCATGAAGAAACTTCCAGCCTGATGTTGGCAGCTGTGACAGCACCTAAGGGTTTCTCTTTTTGCTGTGCTAGGAGCTGTGACACTCATTATATTGCTGTAGGTGTCTCAGGTTGACTTCAACTCATCCTAACACCAAGCAGAGCAGGAGCTGGTGGTGCTGAGCTTCTAAAGTCCACACACCTGGTACCAACAGCTTATGAAATGAGAAGGTTCTGGTTTCCAGCAATTCACCAACAGTGAAAACAGCTAAGAAGCTGTGTTTTTAAAGTGGGCTTGAGGTCTGTTCCCTCCCTCCTTTCCTTTCTCCTTGGAGGCAGATGCACATTGACAGGTCTACAGTAGCAGTTGTGCTAATTGACAATTAGCATTGATAATGAGTGTAGTGGCACTGGCAATGTTGGTGTTAGCTCAGTAGTTCTGGGGTGACTTTATACTTCTTCCCCAAAATGAAAACAAGACCTTAAAACCCCCTTCAAACAACAAAAGGAATTCTTGCTTCTTGTGCAAGAATGGATTTGGGCAATGCCTTGGGAGAACTAGCTCTGGAAGGGCTTTTATTATTGTGTTTCAGTTCAATTAATGTCATGGGCAACCAGAGGATTAGATAAGTCAGGTTGTGCAGCATGAAACAGAATTGATGCCACCTAAAACTGGGGTTTGTTCTTTCAGGCTTCCCTCAGTTGCTTTGTCCTCTGTCTTGGTTGCCATGTGTGTACCCAGCCCCTGCTCTCCACGTGGTTCCAGCTAACACAGAGCACTCTGAGCTCTTAGAATTCAATTAACTCTTACCTTTTTTTTTGGTTAAATTCCACAATTACTGCAGCATTTTAATTATGAAGACTCTTGCTACAGCAAATGACTGAGTAATTAGCTACAGACTAGTGTCTTACATCTGGTGAGTGCCACATCTAGTGTCTGGCCCTTTAGTGGTAGCCACCTTCTGTCTTCAGAGCTTCCAGAAGTAGCATGGAATCATTCTGGTTGGCAAAGCCCTCTGAGATCATGGAGTCCAAGCATCCACCCAACACTGCCATGCTCACCACTTATCCATGGCCCCAATCACCACAGCTCCATGATTTTTGAGCACCTCCAGGGATGATGATTCCACCACCTCCCTGGGCAGCCTGGGCCAGTGCCTGGGAACCCTCTTGGGGAAGAAATTCTTCCTCATATCTAATGTGAACTTCCCCTGACACAACTTGAGGCTGTTTCCTCTTGTCCTATCACTTCTTTCTTGGGAGAAGAGCCCAACTTCACCTGGCTCCAGCCTCAGGGAGGTTCAGGGAGTTGTAGAGAGCCAGATCTTTGTGTGTATATGAAGAAGTCAGTGCATGTCATAGTGCCTCCCACTTGAATTCCCAGCTTCTTCTCTTTCAGGATTCTTTTGGAGTTGCTTTCATTGCCCCTGACCTCATCCATAGCTGGAGATCATCACCTACCAAGTAATGTTGTGCCTTCTTCAACACATGTGCCATGGTTTGTTGCCTCCAGGCATGTCCTTGTGTCCCCCTTGAACCAGGGAGTGTAAGATGGTTAAAACCAGAGCAACAGATTCAAACTAACTCTCCTTATTGAAATCCCACCAGGAAACCTCTCTTCTGCTCTGTAATCTCAGCTTCTGCTTCATTCTGCTAGGCCCAAGGAGAATGGAGCTCCAAAGCCTTCTCAGGAGGTGGCCTCAGTGTGTCAGTGGAGCTGAAATGCCAACACTTCTGCAGCTGCCTGGGGTGTCAGAGAAGGAAGCTGAAAATCAGTTGTTTTCTGTTGCCAGTGCTGCAGAACAAGATACTAGAGACACACACAGATGTTGAGGGTGTTAGTTCTGAGGGGGTTTTGCCTCTGTTTCCTCCAAGTACAAGCAAGGTAGAGTTCATTGGTAGCTTCATGCCTGGTGGTGGGGGTGAGAAGCCTCCTCTAGCACAAAGCTGCTCACCCAGCCCAAAAGTTACCAGTAGCTGACTGTCTTCACCTTGAAATGGGACTTCAGGTGCTGTGTTCCAGTCCCCCCTGGGGCCCCTGCTGGCTCCAGAGTCCCCTTTGGACCACTGCTGGCTCCTTCATGCAGGTGCCTGAGAGTGGTGCAGCAGCTTTAGGAAGATGCCCAGGTTCCAAGGAGCTGCTGAGATCTTCTCCCCTGACCATGGAGCTTCCTTGAATTAATTCCTCTTACTTCATGCTTTAAAAAGGCATCCAGTCTTGACTGGAGGAGGGTGGGGAGGGAAACCAGCCCATCAGTGGCAGCCAATGCAGTGTAACCTTTGATCTAAGTAGTTAATTATGCTCTGGAAATGTATGCCAAAGCCTGGCCAGCTTCATCTCTCCAGCCTTTGGATTTGTGTGAACAATTCATTAGTGAAGTGGGTTTTTTTTTCCCCCTCAGCTCTGTGCCCTCAGTGTTGCACACTGCAGACTGAGCCAGTAACCTCTTAGCCTTCTCTTTGCTAAGCTAACAAGACCAAGCTCATGGTGTTTTGCTCTGAGTTCTGCTTTCCTTCCACAGCCTTTTAATAACTGCCAGGCTTCTTTTGTTCACCCTTCCACCCACTTTTCCCCTGATCTTCCTTGGTTTATCAAGCCCAGCATTTAATTCAACATTTCAGATGGGAGACCAACCCAGAGTGAATGCTGTAAACTTTTCCTTCTGCCAAAGCTCTCTGTTTTATAAGCCAATTAGCTAATTAATACTCCTTGTTGCAGTGGGACCTTCTCTGCTGTTGATTATCTTCAGTACTCCCAAATTTGCTCCAGTTAAGGCTTTGCACAGTAATCCTACAGATCATGACTTCCAGATTCTCTTTCCCTAGATGTAGAGATTTCCCTCTGCTGGCTTAGAAATTCCAACACTGGTTGATTAGATGATGAAAAATAACAATAATTAAAAGAAATATATTACAAAAAACTACAGAAACCCAAAGTGTCCTGAGCTGGCAGGGAGCCACCAGGATCATCCAGTCCAACTCCTGTCCATGCACAGGACACCCCCAAAGTCACCCCAGGTGTCTGAGAGCATTGGCCAAGTGCTGCTGGGATCCCAGGAGAGTTGGGGCCATGAGTGCATCCCTGGGGAGCCTGTTCCAATGCTCCACCACTCTCTGGGGAAAGAACCTTCTCCTGAGATCTACCCTGAGCCTCCCCTGGCACATACTGCATTTGCTCTGATGTTTTTCCCTCCAAACATTAGGATTTGTAAACCTTTTGTAGTGATTTTCATAGGCATTTGAAATGGAAAAAGTTCTGGTACTGCTGGAAAAGGACCTGGGAGGTGAGGGGTTGGTTAAGAGTGGCTGGAGATGAGGCAGCAGAGTGGCCAAGAACATCCTGGCTTGGATCAGAACTTGTGTGGAGTGAGGGGGGGCTTGGGCTTTTCTCCCAAGGAACAAGTGATAGGACAAGAGGAAACAGCCTCAAGTTGTGCCAGGGGAGGTTTACATTGGACATAAGGAGATATTTCTTCCTGGCAAGGGTTGTGAAGGCCTGGCCCAGGCTGCCCGGGGCAGTGGTGCAGTCCCCATCCCTGGAGGGGTTTCCAAGCCCTGGAGATGTGGTGCTGAGGGCCATGGGTTCGTGGTGGCCTGGCAGTGTTGGGTTAACAGTTGGACTTGATGATTTTAAGAGGTCTTTTACAACCTTACTGATCCTGTGATTCAGCCCAGGAGGGGTTGCTGCAGCTGTTGTATGTGCTCTCATTGTCTCATTAAGCTTCTTCTAATCACTGTTGGTTTAAAAATGAAGACAGGTCAATCTTCAGCTGAGAATGAGAAGATATTTATCCAACAGCAGAGTTCAGCAATAGTTTTGCATTTCCCTTGGAATAGAGAGGACAAAAGGATAAGATGAATTCAAGACACTTGGGACCTTGCAAAGAGTCCTTTGTCTTGTCCTGTGTTGCCTGTTCTGCTTCTTGCAGATGTTGGCTTGACTTGGAGAGTCTTGGCTTGGTCAGATACTTGGTGGAAACACAACTTTCTCTCTCTTTCTTTATTTGAAGCTAAATTTGTCCTCCTCAGAAGAGCACTGGTTAACCAAGATCTGTGTTGTAAATTCAGGTTGCTGGACATGGATTTTCTTCTTCTCCCTTAATTCTCTTTTAATAGAGTCTTCTGTCATCTGGTGGGTGATTTTATCCCTGATCAATAGGAGGTGAAGAGGTCAGTAATTACCTGGCCATCCCATTTACCCTTGCCAAATTCATGGCACAGTCATAGTTTGCATTGGATTGTCTGGATCCCCCCAAATATTTGAAGGCATAATGAAAACCAAGCATTGGAGGTGTTGAGTTTGAACCTCTTATGATCTGCTGATGGAGCAAAGCATTCACACTGCAGCTCCCATCTCACTTCAGAGCAGGTGAGGCTGTGAAATACCTATTTACAGCTTTTAACTGATGGGCTAGAGCTTCTGCAGAGCTCAGGTCTCCCAAAACCTCCCAAGAGGTACAAATGAGGAAGGAATTGGGCTGTCCCCCTGTGGCCAGGCATGTTTTATTGCCTGTGCTTTGCTCCTGGGTCAATCTGGAGCAGGATAAGAGACAAAAACATCTTGTGGGACTTAGCCAAAAGGATAAATGTGGCTGGGGAGAGTCCCAGGCAATGCAGGCAGCAGTCAGCCACAGTAGCAGCTCTGTTCCTGCCTCTGCTGCAGTTCAGGGGGACAGTGGAGTACAACTGCTATCAGCTCAAGATGACAGACAGGATACAGATACCAATATGACCTTTGGAAACTGGAGAATTGAATTAAGCTTCCAAATCCATAAATATTGCTTTTCTAATAAAACATTTGATCTTAATTCTCATTTCCAAAGAGCAGGTGGAGGAGGAGGAGTGCTTTGTTCTCTTGCTTTTCATGGCCAGCTTTATTTGCTTGACACTGATGTCAATATCCTCCACCCATGGCAGAATTCCACCATGGAGCAGAAAGTCCAGGTCCTTCTAGATGAATGAGATGTTGCAAACTTTCCAGTCACTAATAAATCTTGCTGTAGGTCCATGTGATTAATCTCTAACCAGGGCTTTGATTGATGGCTTAGCAACTACTAATCAGGTGTTGTGGGACCAAATCCCTTCCTTGCTTGCTTCTCATTGCTTAGGCAGGAAAAAGTCTGGGTTTTCTCTTCTTTTAAGTGGATTTTAACCTTCTAGCTTGCTGGGGCTTTTAATAAGTCCAGAGCCAGGCTACAACTTCTAACACTGAAATGGGATGCTGGTTAAAGTCCTCTGCTAATGCTGTGAGAGCAGAACAAGTGCAGAACTTGGGCTGTCCAGACATAGGGAATCTGTTGATGCTGCTGACATGGGTTGGATGGGGCAACCTGGTCTGGTGGGAGGTGTCCCTGGCAGGCAGGGGGGTTGGAACTAGATGATCTTGAAGGTTCCTTCCAGCTCTGGCCATTCTAGGACTCTATGGGGTGAAGACCATGGATTGCACAAGGCAGTGAGGAAAGAGAACTTCAGGCTGGTCTTTGGGCCAGGTCCCTGGCAAGGTTTTCAGCCTGGTACTGCTGGAAAAGTGAGAAGGGTTTGAATCTTTCTGCTGCAGTTGGAAGCCAAATGGAGTGTGTGTGTGTGTGGAGGACCTCTCCTGTCTTTGCTGCTCTCCCTCTTGGCTGTGTAACTGCTCAGCCATGCTGGCACTTAATTGCTTCCTTCTGAAGAATTTGTGGAGCAGTTGAGTGGAGGCACTGGAGCAGGAGGAGCTTTGATCTGCCTATGCTTGAGTTTTGTAACTTAAAGATGAACCTGGAGAACAGTTACCAAAATCAGCTATTTCTGCTGCTTTTATAGCTCTTGAATATTTCAGAGCCTTGTGTCTAACCACCCTGCTCTGCCCACCTAGTAATACTATCAATGAGTATTTTTCTCTTCCCTAATCTGGGACATTTTCAGAGCTGTTCTGAATATCTAACCACAAATTGATCTTCTCTGAGTCCTGGCTCCAATTCTGGGCTCCCCAGTTCCAGGGAGACAAGGAACTGCTGGAGAGAGTCCATGGGAGGGTAGGAGATGCTGAGGGCACTGGAGCATCTCTGGCAGGAGGAAAGGCTGAGAGCCCTGGGGCTGCTTAGCCTGCTGGAGAGGAGGGCAAGAGAGGAGCTGCTCAATGATGAGCAAGAGCTGAAGGCTGGGGGCAAGAGGCTGGGGCCAGACTCTGCTCAGTGGTCCCAAGGGGCACTGGGCACCAACTGGAAGCCAGGAGGTTCCAGCTGAGCAGGGGGAGAAGCTTGTTTGTTGTGAGGGTGTTGGAGCCCTGGCCCAGGCTGCCCAGAGAGGCTGTGGAGTCTCCTCCTGGGGAGAGATTCCAAGCCCAGCTGGAGGTGACCCTGGGCAAGCTGCTGTGGGTGACCCTGCTGGAGCAGGGGGTTGGACTGGATGATCCCCAGAGGTCCCAGCCCTTAATATGATGGGATTCTGGGATCTCTCTTTCACTTTTTAACCAACAGGGGTAATTTGTTGTGTTCTAGCTCACACCTCTGTTGCCTTATTGTAATCCTAGAGCCAAATCCTGTGTCAGAGGCTTTGCATTTCCTAGTGCTGGATATCAGGTGGCTCTGGAGTCAGGGAATCCATTATAAATTGGTTTCATCTCTAATAGGAGAACAAATTGCAAAGTGTTTTTTCCTTTTTTGTAAAACTTGGTTAAGTTTGAGGCTTTAATTACATTTTTGTGGCCATTTCAAGGTTGTTAATTGAAGTAGAGAAGATGAAATGCAAAGCTGTGAATAGAAGGGGTTTGGTAAATGACTGTTAAAAATGAGCAGAGTGATTCTTTTTACTCTTAACAATAATCATGGATTTGAAAAGCTTGTGCTCAGGTAAAGTTTAATTGAGATGTTTTAGGAGCTGAAGTTTCTTTGTGTGTAGATTATTTATTTTTTTTCCCCCCAAGCTATCCTGAATGATTTCTAATTAGGGGCATGATACCATTTGCCTAGATCTTTATTCCTATGTAATTTATTTCAACTCAGACAGCAGAGTACTGATGGATTCCTTTCATTACAGACAGCTCTTTTTGATGGGCTTTGACTGGCTAATTATTAAGATGGAATCCCATTATTAATAGCCTCTCAGCTCTGAAAATAAACAGTGACTTGCTGAATGCCCTGACCAAAAAAAAAAAGTTAATTTTTAAGGGCTTGCTTTCCATCTTCAGGCAGAAGGAAATGAAAAGTGAATGACTTGGAATCAGTTTCTGCCTCTGCTCCATGGAGCTGCTTCAGTAGCATCAAGTAGCAGGCTGCTGCTCAGGGCTGGGAGGCTTTCACTGAGGGGATCCCCCCCCCTCCCCCCAGTCCCTTCCTGAGTGTACTGGATTAGAGGGAAATCAGTCCTCAACTGGTCTGGCAGAACTGAGGGCCTTGGGAATTCATGTTTGGAGCAGTAAAAGAAGCAGAATTGGTTTGAGAGTTATTAAAGGGGAAATTTTGCAGCATTCCCAGGCTTTTTCCAGCAGCACTTGTGACCTGCAGCACATGCACCCAAGCACCTGGGGGGGTTGGTATTGCTACCTGTTGGAGTTGTACATCATAATTCTACTTGGGCTTTGGGCCTCTCCCTGCAAGAAGGACAGGGAGGTGCTGGAGTGTGGCCAGAGAAGGGCAAGGAAGGTGGGGAAAGGTCTAGAGCACAAGTGCTGTGAGGAGCAGCTGAGGGAACTGGGCTTGCTTAGCCTGGGGAAGAGGAGGCTCAGGGGAGACCTTCTGGCTCTCTGCAGCTCTCTGAGAGGAGGCTGGAGCCAGGTGGGGCTTGGGCTCTTCTCCCAAGGAACAAGAGATAGGACAAGAGGAAACAGCCTCAGGTTGTGCCAGGGGAGGTTTAGGTTGGAGATGAGGAACAATTTGTTCCTGGCAAGGGCTGTGAAGGCCTGGCTCAGGCTGCCCAGGGCAGTGGTGGAGTCACCATCCCTGGAAGAACTTAGAAACCCTGGAGCTGTGCTGCTGAGGAACATGGTTTAGTGGTGACCTGGCAATTCTGGGTTAGCAGTTGGACTTGGTGCTCTGAAAGGCCTCTTCCAACCAAACTGAGAAGATAGAAAATACAGATACATCCACACACATGAGAGATGCTTTTGGGACTGAATGGATCAGTTCTGCTAACCTTGAAGCTTTTAAGAGCTGTGCTGTATAATCTGGGCAAACCAGGCAAGAACCCCCCACTACCATCTCCCTGCTGCTGCTGCTAGGGTCAGTTTGAGGAGGAATAGAGACCTCTTGCATGTTACCTTTGGTACCATCAGGGTTTTGTAGCAGGCTGAATTGGCCTAGCAATTACCAAATGAGAGAGTGTGAGCCAGAGATCACCAGCATCACCTGTCTGAAAGTGAAACCAGGTTCTCTTCATCTCAATTTTGTGGAGTTTGATTAGTTTTTCCAGTCTTCCAGAGAGAAAAAATAAATCCTAGGTGTTCCAGATGCTGTTTCATTTCAAGTGCTGAGCTCCTCTTCCCTCTCTTGGCAGATGCTGCTGACAGAGTACCTGGACATGAAGAACACTCGCACGGCCTCGGAGCCATCCACCCAGCTCAGCTATGCCAGCTCTGGGAGAGAATTTGCAGCCTTCTTTGCAAAGAAGAAACCACAGAGACCTAAAAACCCTTTGTTCAAGTAGGTACTGGGATCTTAAAGCTGTGCCTAAGCTGTCTTGGGTTCCCCCATGGTACTGCACAACAGTGGCTGCTGCTTGCAGGTTGACAGTGAGAGAGAAGTGTGAAGTTTGGGGATGGAGATTTGATGCCCAAAGCTGAGGCTTTGGTGAGATCTCAGCTATGGATTTACAGAGTCAGGAAGGTTGGAAGAGACCTCTAGGGTCAGCAAGGGCAACCATCAACCTGTCTCCACCATGCCACTAAAGCATGGCCCTAAAGACCACATCTAGGTGTTTTTTGCCCCCCTCCAGGGATGGTGACTCCAGCACTGCCCTGGGCAGCCTGGGCCAAGGACTAACAACTCTTTTAGGGGAAAAACTTTTCCTCATATTGAATCTAAACCTCCCCTGGTGCAACTTGATGCCACTTCCTCTTGTCCTATCACTGGTTACCTGGGAGAAGAGCCCAAGCCCCACCTGGCTCCAGCCTCCTCTCAGGGAGCTGCAGAGAGCCAGAAGGTCTCCCCTGAGCCTCCTCTTCTCCAGCCTAAGCAAGCCCAGTTCCCTCAGCTGCTCCTCACAACACTTGTGCTCTAAACCCTTCCCCAGCCTCCTTGCTCTTCTCTGGACACCCTCCAGATTTGAGTGTGGCTCTTTGCAGGGCTCATCTCAGGACTGGGATCCCACTGTAGAAGCTGCTGCCAAGCATGCAGTGCTCCATGAGGCCTTTCTTTGTCCATGGGAAATTCAGGACCTGTTAGAGAAAGTGATAAAGAGCCTGGACAAAGAGAATTGAGATAACTGTATAATTACTAGATAGGCTAAGCAGTTAATCCTGTCACTAACTCCTTTCATTCAGGCTGGAAAGAATTAAGTGGTTGGGAGGAGAGTGTAAGAGAGAGGATGAGAGGCTAGGTGGCCAAGGGAAGGCTTGAGGGGAACAAATTTGGTGTGTAGGAATAAGAAGTGAGGAGGAGTTGTTGGTGAGCAGCATTGTCTTGCCTCCACACCCTTCCTGGTTTGATTTCTTTTTCTTGGTTCTGTTTTGCTTTGTGTAATGAAGAACCCCTGGGATTGGGTTGGAGGTAGATCATGGGATGGTGAGGAAACAATGCAGGAACTTTCTGGGTGGGAAAGTCTGAGAGTAATCATCTGTCACAGGCAAGTGGGAGAGGAGCTTTGTGTTCTGCATCTTCTCTACAGATTGCTTGGAGTTTTCTTTCAGTTGAAACCTATTTCTTGGTTATCCAGATCTCCTTGGGCTTTGCCCCAGGGACATGGCTGTATCCTCACTGTGCTGAAGGCCCCAGTTAGAGGTCAGCCACCTGCACTGCCTTCTGTCCCTCTCACAGGATGAGCTGTCTCCTTATCTTCTGTCCTTAGAAGGCCAACAGTTGCCTGGAGGATTTCAGAGGTGCCTCCTGCCCCTGGCAACCCATGGTTATTCCCTCCCTCTTCTTTCAACACTCCCATGCTGTTTGGGTTGAGAACTTCACTCTTTCCTCTTACTCTGGCTTGCAGATGTATACTGGAGCAGAAGAAACCTGCTCAGCTTCTGGTGTAGTCTCTCTTCTTGGAGCCACTTGGACCATTTAAGCTTGAGCAGTAAGGATGCTCTGCTTCCCCTCCAGCAGGTGAAGCTCTCTCAGTGTGTCAGCAGCCAGGGAAGGTGGGTGTCACTCTGTAAAGTGAAGGTGTGCACCCTCACAGCAGCAGGGTGTCTCTCACCACTCATGCTCTTGTCACCCAATCCTTGTCAGCACCACAGTGACAGCAGCACTTACTGGGATCTCTTCTCTGGTTATCTGTCTCCTGTCAGCTGTCACTGTATCTGTGGAGATCTCTCTTCAAATGGAGTTTCTCAGGCCACTGAGGGATGTATATGTTTGATGAAGTGTTAGCCTTGTCTCCTCTCCCATCTTCAGTGCTTCCCTTGCCAGGCTGCCAGGCTCTTTTTTGTGCCTTCCCCTAATCTCTGGCCAAATCAGAGCTTACCCCTTGTCAGCAGAACATCTTCACTGCCTTTCCTTCCTTCAGCAGTCTCCTAGGGCAAAGCTCCACCTCCTGTTTCACTCCCAGGTAGATGCAGGTGTTTGTACCCTGTCCTGTGACTCTCTTGGAGGCTAGTTTTATAAATACCAAGCATTTCTGCTACTTGTGTCTTCTAGAAGCATCTCTGGGCTTTGTGGGCAGGGCTCTCTCCTGGGTGGCTCCTGGCAGAGCTGTGCTGATCAGAGGTGGCAGTGCTGGAGGTGGATCAGCAGAGTGTGCTTTAGTCTGCCTCCAGAATTTTGCCCTGCCACAGGGAGGTTCTTACTTTGAACTGAGTGCTGCTTGCTAGAAGGGTGCTTCTGAAACTCCAGCAGTGGCAGGTGCAATGTCTTGCACCTGGGGAGCCTAATACAGGCTGAGGGTTGACCTGCTAGAAAGCAGCTCTGCAGAGAAGGATCTGGGAGTCTTAGTGGACAAGTTGTCCATGAGCCAGTGATGTGGTGGTGTGGCCAAGAAGGCCAAAGGTATCCTGGAGTGCATTGGCAAGAGCATTGCCAGCAGGTTGAAGGAAGTTGTTCTCCCATCTGTCAGCCCTAGTGGAGCCCCAGCTGAAGTACTGGGGCCAGTTCGTGCTCCACAGATGAACTGAGACAAGGAGCTGCTGGAGAGAGTCCATGGGAGGCTAGGAAGATGCTGAGGGCACTGGAGCAGCTCTGGCAGGAGGAAAGGCTGAGAGCCCTGGGGCTGCTTAGCCTGGAGAAGAGCAGCCCCAGTGGGGAGCTGCTCAGTGCTGAGCAAGAGCTGAAGGCTGGGGCCAGACTCTGCTCAGTGATGCCCAGGGACAGCCCCAGGGGCACTGGGCACCAACTGGAAGCCAGGAGGTTCCAGCTGAGCAGGAGGAGAAGCTTGTTTGGGGTGAGGGTGTTGGAGCCCTGGCCCAGGCTGCCCAGAGAGGCTGTGGAGTCTCCTTGTGGGGAGAGATTCCAAGCCCAGCTGGAGGTGACCCTGGGCAAGCTGCTGTAGGTGACCCTGCTGGAGCAGGGGGTTGGACTGGCTGATCCCCAGAGGTCCCTTCCATCCTTAACCATTCTGTGACTCTCTAGATGTCTAACTCATTGGCTTTATTTCTTCCATTGCACTCCAGGTTTGAGTCCTCCTCCCATGCCATCAGCATGAGTGCCTACCTGAGGGAGCAGAGAAGGGAGCTGTACAGCAGAAGTGGAGAACTTCAAGGTGAGGAACTAGATGATGTCCTGGCTTGGATAATTCTCTTTTGCAGATCACAGAATCACAGATGCCTGACTGTCCTATCCATGCTACATCAGGATATGAATACCTCTCTGCTTTGCAACACAACCTGTTGATACCTCTCCAGTTTTTAAGCCCTGTTTGTTCATTCCTGTTATGTTGTGGAGCAGCAGAGTTTCTCTTTAGTTTTTCTCTTTATTCCCTCTGCATTTTCAGCTAGAGCTTTGAGGTTTGAAAAGATACTCAAAAATCAATGGGTGAAATGCAAACAATCTCACCTGAACACTGCTTTGGGATACCTGGAGCTCCTCTCTGCTTCCTCATCTGCAGTTTGTTTCCTTCTGCTCTATGCTGAAAGTGATCATTTCCTTTGATTGCATTGGGAGCTAAGCTCAGTCTGCTCCTCTTGGAAGCTGCACATTTCTCTGGTGTTGGACTAAGGTGAGCAATTCTTTGTCTTCTGTACAAATACTTGAAGATGGAGAGCTGCAGAGTGTTTGCAAATGGGGAGTTTGAAGAGCTGGACTGCTCTTGCTGGTTTATATTGCTTGTGGCAAGTGCTGGGTGTCACAGAGAAGTGTTCTCTGCTCTGAGCATGGCCTCATTCCATGGGTGGTTGTTTTTTCCCCTCAGTAGTTCATAAAAGTGGTGTTTTGGGAGCAAAATCCAGGGAAGATCTCCAGGCTGTCCTGATAAGGTGCAGCAGGGCTCAATGCTTTTGTCTTATCTGTTCTAGTTTCTTACTGGGCAGTCCATAATAAGAGAATAACATCTCCTCTTCAAGTAGCAGAGGGATGGACAAGGGGAGAATTCCTCCTTGAGCTCTTGCCCATGATAATTTTCAGCTGGCTTTGAGTTGGGATGTTTTATGTTTTACAAGAGCAGTTTTGGCTGCCTTTGGGTTCCCTTCCTCCTCTGATAACTTCCTTGTCCTCAGTGACAAGTGAAACCCCCAGAGGTGACTCCATAAAGTTGATCCTTATTGAGCATTGCTCATTAAGGATTAATGATGATTAAGATTGATGATGAAGGGCACCATGATTCACTCTGTGGTGAGTAGTCAGATACTTCTGGATGGACTGTGAAGGAGGAATCTGAGCTAATGATGGAGCTGGTGCCCACACTCTGATCTGACAGCATACAGGAACACAGTGAAGTGGAGCTAGCTGGCAGTTAAATGACAGCATCACCATCTGCACCCAGCTGGAAGGTGCTGAGCTTGCAGCTCTTCCCCTCAGCCCCTCAGGTTCTGCCCTACAAAAGCTGTGTCACATGTTCTTGTGGCCAGCATCACCTGGAAGCTGTTGCCCAGCTCAGGAGGACGCTGTGAAGTGTAAGCTGTTGTGTTGCTTCATCCTTTTCTTAGCCCAGTGGGATTTAACTAATTACATCTCCACAATTAAGACCTCTGGGTTCCAAACTGCATGGGAGAAATATGGGTTGAAAGCCAAGAACTTTGGAGCTGTTGAAAGCACTAAGTTTGGAGCAGTGGTGAGGCCACCAGGGAGCCTGCAACAGGGTTGGACTCAATGCTCATTAAGGTCTTTTCCAACCTAAATGACTGTAATTCTCTGAACACTTGCCTCAGGAATGTCAGGTCTCCTTGGGATTGGGGGCAGAGCTGGACAATGCAAGGAGGATATCAAGGTGTTAGGGAGCATCCAGAGGAGGCCACAGAGATGGGGAAGGGTCTGGAGGAGAAGCCACAGGAGGAATGGCTGGAATCACTTGGTCTGTTCAGCCTGGAGGAGACTGAGAGGAGACCTCATGGCAGTTCAGAACTTCCTCAGCAGAGATGAAACAGGGGCAGGAACTGATCTCTTCTCTCTGGTGACCAAGGGAATGGCATGAAGCTGTTCCAGGGGAGGCTCAGGGTAGATCTTAGGAGAAGGTTCTTCCCCCAGAGAGTGGTGGAGCATTGGAACAGGCTCCCCAGGGATGCACTCATGGCCCCAACTCTCCTGGAATCCCAGCAGCACTTGGCCAATGCTCTCAGACACCTGGGATGACTTTGGGGGTGTCCTGTGCATGGACAGGAGTTGGACTGGATGATGCTGGTGGCTCCCTTCCAGCTCAGGAGATTCTGTGAGTCCTCTTGCCTTCTGTCATTCCCAGCTGTCTCCACACACTGACCTGGGCAGTTCATGTTGCTTTAAAGCCATAGCAGAGAAGATTAGTGACTGACTGTGCCCTCCTCAGGTACCTGTGGCTGAGGCTTGGCTAGTTTTTGGTTACCATTGCTGCTAGGCTGCCCTGAGGATTTGTCTCTGCCCTTCTCCTGGGCTCAGAACTGGTTACTGAGGGACACTGCCAGATCTGGTGGAGGAGGGACTCCTTACTGGTCAGAAGGCCAAACCTTGAGGCAACCTTTGCCCTAAGCAGGAGCTTGTCAGTGTTTTCAGGAGAGGAGGATGCAAAGGAGAGCTAGGTGTAGGCTTCTAGCTGCTGAGCTAGCTCAGGGCTGGAAAGAACAAAGCCTATGAGCTGACAAAGAAGCCAAGGCTAAGATATAGGAATTAATGTGGCTAGGGACAAGATTATATTGCCCTTTCTGGCTGAATGAGAAAAGCTTGAGGACCAAAAAAAGTCAATGTAGGGTGTGAGTGGGGACAATGGAGGAGCTGGCTTGGCTGAGCAGCTTTGCAGTTGAACCATCAAGCAAAGTTTCCCTTTGAACTTGATGTTAAAAATGTCCTCTCCTCTCTTTCTATTCTGAGCTGCTGCTCTTCCCTTTCAGGTGGTTCATTAATCTTCCTGAATCCCAGCAAGATCTGCATTTGGAGCTATTTTCTCTGGGTTTTAACCTTATTTTTAAAGAGAGAGAGAGAGAATTGAATTGTTCAGGCAGGTGACACTTTCTCTTCTCTGAATGCCACAGTTGTTCTCCTCCTGACAGCCCTAGCCACAGGGATGATGTTTCAGTGGCAGAAGGAGGAGGGTGGCTTGTTAGGAAATCTTTCTTCCTGAGATGCTCTTCAAAGAAACACAGGCATTGCACACACCAGAAAACAAGAGAAAAGGCAGAATTCAGATAAGTTTAGCTCATGCCAACTTTTGGACAGAGGAATTTCATTTAAATAGCCTTCAGATGTGGGAAGATCAGAGGGATGCTTTGTCATTAACCTCTTTCATTTGGGCTGGAACAGTGCAGGGCAGAAAGCACACATCATCCCTCAGGGGGAGACAGGGACCTGCTGGGAGCCACTGAGAGGTGGAATTCTCCTGTCTTATTCCCCTGAAATCAGAAGAGGAAGGCTAAGGCCATGTGTTTTGTCCCTTGTAGTTGTAGACACAAGTCATTTAGCAACTGTTATTAAACAGAAAGGGGTGGTAAAAGCCACAAGTACATAAGTGAGATGTCTCCTTCTAGCCTAACAAAGATGTGAGTCCTCAGCTGTTGTTGGAAACACAACCTCAGAGGTGGTTTCTTCTCTGCAGAACAAGTAATGGCCATCATTAAGCTTCTCATTTCTTTTTGTTTTACCCCAAGAGCTTGCCTTGGTCATCTTCTGCCTGAGGAATGTACATTTTCCTTGTTGGAGCCCTCCTGCCATTTGTCAGGGGAGTGCTGGTGGGCAGCAAGTTCCCCAGGAGCCAGCAGTGTGCTCTGGTAGCCAAGAAGCCAATGGTCTCCTGGGCTGCATCAAGAAGAGTGTGAGCAGCAGGGCAAGGGAAGCTGTTAAATCCTCAGCACAGCACAGACAGGGACCTGGGGGAGCAGGGCCAGAGGAGGTCACAGAGATGATCTGAGGGCTGGAAGCTCTGTGCTGTGAGGCCAGGCTGAGAGAGTTGGGGTTGTTCAGCCTGGAGAAGAGAAGGCTCCAGACCTTCTTGTGGCCTTTCAGTACTGAAGGTGGCCTATGGATGAGATGGAACAATCTGTTTAGCAGGATCTGTTGGGACAGGACAAGCTTTGATGGTTTGAAACTGAAAGAAGGAGATTTAAACTAGTTCTAAGGAAGAAATTTTTCCACTGAGGGTGGTGAGAGCCTGTCCCAGGCTGCCCAGAGAGGTGGGAGATGTCCCAGCCCTGGAACCATCCCAGCTCAGGTTGTTTGGGGCTGTCAGCAACCTGCTCTAGTTGGGGATGTCCCTGCTGACTGCAGGGGTTGGGCTAGATGACCTTGAAAGATCCCTTCCCACCCAAACCCTTCTGTGATTCTTACTTGTGGTAGCCTCTAGTGTGCAGCAGTCAGCAGAAGCAGGGGAGCAGAGCTCTGAGGGCACCAGAGGTCTCCCCAGCAGCCTTGCACAGTGCTGCTGGCTCTTGGCTGATCACTTCTAGCACAGTATTACCCTCTCAGAGGTGGTGTCTGGCACAGACTCCCCCCAGACCCACAGGGAATTCCTGTAGCCATGGCCTCCCTTTGATTCACCAGTAGAAATGGGAGAAGACATCTTTAGATGCTGAGAAAAACAAACCTGAAGAGGCTCAAGGGTGCTGAGCAGAATGGAAACCAGCATCCAGCTGTCTGCATGCCCTGGGAGTGCCTGGGCAGGGCAGCTCTAGTGCTGGGCTGCATCTGGGCCCTTCTGAAGGGCTGACATGTTAAATGCTTCCCAACAGCTGCTGTTCTCTGGATGGTTAAGGGTTCTGCATCTGCTCAGCACCTCTTCAAATTGGGGCTTGTGGTTTCTTTCCCTCTGGAAGCTCAGTGCACTTCAGCAGTAGTTAAAGTTCTGAGTGGCTTTGCACAGTGGGCAGTGATTTGGGTGGTAGCTGTGCAAGCTGTGCTGTGTGCTGCAGCATCCCAGCAAGGACAGGGGGAGCAGAATTCAGAGGCAGAATCCCAGAGTCACCTCTCAGTCTCCAGTTAGGTCACACTAAAGACTTAGGTGGTTTGACTTTAGTTGGTTTGAGGCTGAATGTGCAGTAGGGTTAGTGGTGACTGCTCTGAATGATGACTTGGGCATGGGAGCTGAGGAGGATGCTGCTGTGCAGAGCCCCCTGAGGAATCACTGCCTGCAGGTGCTGGTGTGCTGTGAGGGGATTAAAATATCCATGGACTATGCTTGTGCCTCTTTTTTTCCCTGCCTCTTTTTTCCCTGCCTCTTTTTTCCCTGCCTCTTTTTTCCCTGCCTCTTTTTTCCCTGCCTCTTTTTTCCCTGCCTCTTTTTTCCCTGCCTCTTTTTTCCCTGCCTCTTTTTTCCCTGCCTCTTTTTTCCCTGCCTCTTTTTTCCCTGCCTCTTTTTTCCCTGCCTCTTTTTTCCCTGCCTCTTTTTTCCCTGCCTCTTTTTTCCCTGCCTCTTTTTTCCCTGCCTCTTTTTTCCCTGCCTCTTTTTTCCCTGCCTCTTTTTTCCCTGCCTCTTTTTTCCCTGCCTCTTTTTTCCCTGCCTCTTTTTTCCCTGCCTCTTTTTTCCCTGCCTCNTCCCTGCCTCTTTTCTCCCTGCCTCTTTTCTCCCTGCCTCTTTTCTCCTGCCTTGTGATAAATAGAAAGAAGCAAACATATCTAGGCTACAAATGGAAGGCTGAGGAGTGAGTTTGGGCTGCTCATTGGATGCTGTTCATCTCTTGTCAGTCCAAGCCTCCAAATTTCTCAGCATAAGGCTTTAAGTAATTAAGGAACTCAGAGAGAAACTCTGCTAATTAAGACTTTGCCAGCCAGCAGCAGCAGTGAAGGCAAATACTATCTGATCTGACAAGGGCAGAATGTAAGGGCAGGTCCAAGGAAAATGCAGCTTTTTGTAGGTGCCTTGTTCCATTTGGATTCACCAAAGGGGTTGCTGGAGGGAACCAGCTGTGCTCAGCAGTGACCAAAACCAAGCTTGACAGTTTTGGAGAATGAAAATTCAGTTCAGCACCTTTCAGAGATGTGTATGGTGATGTGCTGTCAGTCAGAGGAGAAGCAATAGCATTCCTGTCTGGTGAAAGGAGATGTTGTGACAAGTGGACAGTGCTGCTTCCCAAAACCCTTTGGAGAAGGAGGAGGAACAAGCAGTTGGAGAATCAGCAAGTTGGTGATGCTGAGGAGGGGGAAACAGTCTGAAATCCACAGGCTGGGGAGTGAGAGGCTGGAAAGCAGCCCTGCAGAAAGAGATCTAGGAGTTTGGGTTGGTGGCAAGTTGAAGGTGAGTCAGCAGTGAGCCCTGGGAGCCAAAAGAGCCAAGCAGGTCCTGGGGTGCATGAAGCACTGCATGGCTAGCTGGTGGGGAGAGGGGACAGTCCCATCCTGTCCCCTGCTGCTCTGGCCTCACTTGCAGCTTTGGGGGCAGAGTTGGGCACCACACTGCAAGGAGGATGGCAAGGTGTTAGAGAGCATCCAGAGGGGGCCACAGAGATGGGGAAGGGTCTGGAGGAGAAGCCACAGGAGGAATGGCTGAAATCACTTGGTCTGTTCAGCCTGGAGAAGAGGAGACTGAGAGGAGACCTCATGGCAGTTCAGAACTTCCTCAGCAGGGATGAAGCAGGGGCAGGAGCTGATCTCTTCTCTCTGGTGACCAAGGGAATGGCATGAAGCTGTGCCAGGGGAGGCTCAGGGTAGATCTTAGGAGAAGGTTCTTCCCCCAGAGAGTGGTGGAGCATTGAACAGGCTCCCTAGGGATGCAGGCATGGCCCCAACTCTCCTGAAATCCCAGCAGCACTTGGCCAATGCTCTCAGACACCTGGGATGACTTTGGGGGTGTCCTGTGCATGGACAGGAGTTGGACTGGATGATGCTGGTGGCTCCCTTCCAGCTCAGGAGATTCTGTGGTTCCGTGATGCATCTCCTGTCGCCCAGCCTCTTTCATCTCCCTGTGATGCACAGGATCAGAGTTCTCTTGGAGCTTGGGAGGGAGGAGAGGGGAGAAAATCTCTCTTTTTTTTCTGATTCTTTTGGTGCTTTGACAGTATTACTGCAATCAGCTGGTTCAGACCTTGTAAGCCCACTTATTATTTCCTCGGCGTGTGTTTCCTCTGCTGTAGAGGATTAGCTGCACTGTCTCTTCAAAGGCTATCCAATCAAGGAGGGGTTATTAAAACCAGGGATGCTTTATGCCTGAGAATTAATTAGAGCAGCATTTTCATGCAAAACATCCAATTTTTTGATTAGCAATGGAGCAGGGCCACAATTAACACTCTAGGAAGCTTCAATTTCCAGCGTTTTGATGCTTGGGAAATGAGATTATCAAACTGGGGTCAGGCACTTGACAGCACAAGGAGGATTATGTGGAAGAAAATCATTTAGTTCTTGATTATTTTTTTCCTCCTTTTTGCCTCTGAGATTGTTATTAAAGCTGTGGTGAATGCAGAGGGAGGCAGAAAGAGGAGGGACATAGCTAAAAATGGAAGTGGGAGAGCCCCTTTGGTTTGTCAGTGGCCTCCTCACTCTGCAAAGAGCTTTCCCCATCCTGCAGCTCCTCAGAGCTTGGTTTGCATTAGCTTTACAGCAGCAGGTTCTGGTGGCTGTGGTGGTGTTGGTCTCATTTTGCTGATCAAGAATCCTTAGTGTTCTTATTTTGTTTTTGAACACTCAAAATATTGTCTGTTCCCAGGGGAAGGAGGCAGTGTAGTCACTGCAAGGAGGACACTGAGGGGCTGGAGTGTGGCCAGAGAAGGGCAAGGAAGGTGGGGAAGGGGCTAGAGCACAAGTGTTGTGAGGAGCAGCTGAGGGAACTGGGCTTGGGTAGAAGAGGAGGCTCAAGGGGAGACCTTCTGGCTCTCTGCAGCTCCCTGAGAGGAGGCTGGAGCCAGGTGGGGCTTGGCCTCTTTCCCCAAGGAACAAGTGAGAGGAGAAGAGGAAATGAGCTGGCTGGACCAGGGGAATCATGCTTTGCTTTTCTGGAGGCCAGTGGAAAGGTTTCATTAGCAGAGGCAGCAATCAGATAGCTGGGATAGGGCTGAGCAGCTACTCTGGGAGCTGTCAGCTGATAACCCCCTCTGCCTTTCTCTCTGTGGGAGAGCTCCAGACTCTCCTGGCATTTGTGCTTTGGTGGGAAGTTCAGGAGCAAACCAGTGCTGGAAAGCTGCTCTGCCTTGCTGTTGAGGATCAGGGTTTCTCAGTTTGAGAGGAGCAGGGCTGCTCTCTGACAAGTGCCTCTGCTTTGAGCTGTGTTCATCACTGCACTGCTGGAGTTGGGCTGCAACAAACTGAAAGGGTCTAGAGGTGAAGTGGCTGCTTCTGATCTTGTCTCTTCTAAAATCCTCAACCATCTGAAGCCAAAATCCTGATTGGGAGCTCTCTCTTTCCTTAGGATGTTAGTCAGTCCATTTTCTTGACTCCTTTAAGGGATGATTTTAGGTTGCTTTCCCCATGGAGGGGTTTTGACACCAGAGCATCCCAATGTGCCTCTGCTGCATCAGATTTAGCTTCCTCCACTGATGCTGAAAGACAGGGACCTGGGGGAGCAGGGCCAGAGGAGGCCACAACAATCATCTGAGGGCTGGAAGCTCTCTGCTGTGAGGCCAGGCTGAGAGAGTTGGGGTTATTCAGCCTGGAGAAGAGAAGGCTCCAGGGAGACATTCCTGTGGCCTTCCAATACTTAAAAGGAGCTTCTAAATAAGAGGGAGAGAGGCTTTTTACATGGGTAGGTAGTGATACAGGACCAGGGGTGATGGTTTGAAACTAAAAGAGGGAGATTTAGGCTAGATCCAAGGAAGAAGTATGTTCCACTGAGGGTGGTGAGACATTGGAACAGGTTGTCCAAAGAGATTGGGGATGTCTCATCCCTGGCAGTGCTCAGGGCCAGGTTAGATGGGACTCTGAGCACCCTGATCTAGAGGAAGATGTCCCTGCCTCTGACAGGGAGGCTGGAACTAGGAGAGAATCTTTAAGGTCCCTTCCAACCTAAATAATTCTGTGACTCTAAGAACTTCTGTTGTTGTTAATGATAATAGTGACAGCCATTTGGCTTGGGGGTTGGTGACTGCTGAGTGCTAAGCAATACAGCAGAGGGAGGCTGTAGAATGAAGGAGGTGGCAAATATCCAGTGGGAATGTGGCTGAAATGAATACAAATAACTGGCTCAGAACTCAACCTGCTTCAGCCTCTCCTTCTGGGACCTTTAGTGACCAGGCCAGTCAAGCCTGCAATACATAATCCTCCTCTAAGGTGCCTGTTAAAAGAGATTTGTACTGTGTATATATGTTTTTAATCTGGCCTAGAAAACAGTAGAGTCCTGAGATGCTCTTAGGTGCTTCTGGTTTATGTGGAAATCTTGCTGACATTTGGATTTTTCAGCCTCTTATTTCCTTGCATCCTGAGGTTTCTCCAGATCCAGTTGTTAATGCAGGTCCAATCCCTGCTCCTTTGTCTGTTAAGTCTTTTGTTTCCCCAACTTAATTAGCAAGGCCACAAAGCCACTGCTGAAACATGGCTTTTCTTTCTCTTGTTTGATAGAGTAGCTAATCCTAATTAAAACCCAAACCTCAAACAGAATTGTCTATGGAGACTGAACTGCTTTCTTGCCTCTTCTGCAAGTTTAACACCCTTCCAGCTGAGACACCTCCAGAAAGCAGTTAGCTATCAGAGGAGATGGCAAATTACAACATGTACCTCGAGGCTGCTGGTGGAGGTGGGAGCTGTTGCTCTTGCCTTGTCTTGTTACCTGTTCAGAGGGCAAAGAAGTGTTTAATCTTTTGGCCCTGTCACTCCAGTGCCTCTCATCTCTATTTGAAGTCCTTTACAAATGCCAATCCATTGTTTTTCAAGCTGCATCAAACATGCTTCATTAGCATGAGGATTTTTCTTCCCTTTGCCTGTGATGGATCCATCTGTAATATTATTTATTATTTATTTCTTCTTCCACTGAAGAGGTTTTTGCCTCCTGATGAGGTTGAGATGAACCTTTCTGATGAGTGAGTAGTGGGCAGCTTGAAAGCCCTGCTTTCCAGTAGGGTTCAAGCCATTTAGGTGAGCATGAATGAACATTTCCCTTGCCTTGTAAAGGGCAGCCCTGAACTGAGATTCACCAGGTTCAGGCTGGAGCCTGGCTTTGAAGGAGACCTCTCTTGACAACAACAACAAAGGCACAAATTGGCAACACAATCTCATCAGAGGCTTTGGTTCCATGGGAATCAATCATCCCAGCCCAAGCCATGGAGCAGAAAGCAGGTGCTTGAAAGGCTTCTGTGGCTTCAGAGTTTGAGTAACACTTGGAGGATCTGTAGATGGAAAAAATTCTTCCCTGAAAGAGGGAAATTTCTTCCCCAGGGCAGTGGTGGAGTCACCATCCCTGGAGGGCTTCAAAAGACATCTCCATGGGGTCCTGAGGGTCATGGTTTAGTGGCATGGTGGGGAGGGGTTGCTGGTTGGATTTGATGATCTTAGAGCTCCTGATTCTGTGTGATTCTGTGTCCTGAGCTCTGCCTAATCAGGCAGTTCTCACCTGATGAAAAGGTGAAAACATTGCACATTGAATCTTAAGGTAGCTGCTGTCCATGTTGTCCAAGCCCTGAAGCTGTGCTGTCCTAGCCTACTGATCTGGTTTAGATGATGCTTCAGAACTTACTGCCCAAAACCCAAAGGCAACAGCTTTTGTCTCTCCATTATACCCTGCCCTTTCTGGAGAGAGGAATGTGTGTGGGGAAGGTGATTCTCCTCTGTGGAAAAAAGATGTCACCTGAACCAATAAAGGGATGTGATTTAGTGCTGGGAAGATGCAAAGGCTGAGAGTGTCTGAAGGGCTCTTTGGGCTAAGGGAATCAGTTATTGCTGCAGGTTTTTCTTCATAGATCATGTGCACTATTAGAATCTTTTCTTACCAGAAGACAGCAATAACAGAGATTTTTCAGGTGAGGAGAGTGATTTTTGCATCCAGTGATCATCTGCCAACCTCTCTAGTGGGAAGTGTCCCTGGCAGGCAGGGGGGTTGGAACTAGATGATCCTGAAGGTCCCTTCCAACCCTGACCATTCCAGGGTTCTATGATGATGTGAGCAGATGGGCAGGGAAAAATGATGTTTTTATGGAGGCTGGAGGTGGAGCAAGGGATCTGACAGCTCTGGGGGGTCACTGCATGCCTGTTATCCCTGAGAGATGAGCTCAGTGCTCTGCTGGGTGTTGGCCTCTCTCTGGGGAGGAGGAAAACCCTCAAGCAAAGACCTTTCCTTCCTCTGCCAGCTTCCTTGATAGCTGAAGGAGGCCAACTCTTTATGGAGAGGTGTGAGAAGGAGATGTGCTGTGGCTGGTTACCCACTGGCTTTCCTCCTTACAAACAGAGGTGTCAGGCAATCAGTTTTGGTTTCAGGAGACCAGTTGGACATCTTCCACCAGCCAGCCCAGTCTGAGCACCTCTCTCCACTCCTAGCCTGGGAATTGTAGAGTGCCCTACTGCTGGTCTGTTCTCTCAGAGCCTGTGTGGGATATGGAATATTACAGATGAAAGCCAAAGGTGATTTGCACTGAAATTATTTATTGCCTTTAATGTTTTTCTTCCTTCTTGTTTTCATTTAGAAGAGTTTAAACAGTTGCTGCAGGGCTTCTCTGGCTTTGTGCTAGAGTGGAAAAATGCTCTGTATGCCTATGAATACTCATCAGTTACTTGCTCCTTCTTTGGTGCCTGCTTTTCTAGCCAGCAATCATGACTGGTTGCTCCCTTGGTGTGTCTCAGCCACTCCAGTTTTCAGCCCAAGGGGCTTTGTGTTGCCACTGACAAGGTGGAGTTGGGGGCAGGAGTAGCCTGAGATGCTGAGCTCTGTGTAAATGGTGCTGTGCCACCTGTACACCTGGGTCTCATTTGCTGCCCTGCAGGCAGGAATCATTTGTGTAGCTCAGGGCTTTATTTGTAAGCCTATTTTTGTAACTAGAGGATGCAATGGAGGAATTTAACAAGAAGTCACCCACTGTAGCTTGGCCTTTGCCTGGGGCTGACAAAAGAAACTATTTCAGGTGCTCCAGTGACAAATGAAATGAAGAAGAAAAAGGAGAATAACTTTATTTTCTCCTGTTGAGTGAGAATCAAGATCTGAAATACAGAGATACAGCTGCTTGGGAGTTGTTGGGTTTGTGCTGGAGAAAGAAGCTGCCAGCTAATTCCCAGCCCTGGGGGTGCAACCATCAGTGCCTGACCCAAACACTTCATTTTCTCTTTACACACTCCTCTTTTCTTCCCCCCTCCTCCCCTGAATGGGCGTTGAAGCTTCTGAATGAGCCTAAACCAAGCATAAAGCATTTCTTCTGCGCTGAGAAGAGTCATTAAAGCTAAGTAATGCCACACAATTGAATTAAATGGGGGGAAGGGAAGATGGAAACCTCTCCCTCTGCCTTTTAATAGCAACTTGATGCAAATGGCAGTGGATGAGCAAATGATGCTAGAGTGGCAAGTTGAAGTGATGGCTTGGATTGTCTCTCTAGGAAGTTAATGGTGCAGTTAGGAAGCAGAAGGAGGGGGTGGATGTGATACCAGTGAAATTAAGCAGGTTAATTCCAGGCTCTGTGGCAAGACTCCATTACTCTCCACTCAAGAGTGCAGATTAGGAGAGTTAGCTAATGTGTTTAACTCACTGGATGCTTTCAGATTGTGCTTGTGCAGGACATCAAAGGATGGAGGTGTTTTAACTTCACTCTTCTCCTTGTTTTCTTAGAAAGATGGAGTATTTGTGACTGGAATCTAGCCCTGTGCAGTGCACTCAGTGGCCAGTTCCTGGTGTGTTGCCCTGCAGAGCACAGGGGGATTTAACCCAAAAGATTTGCCTGGAGAAGATTGTTGTGCTTGAATTAAACTGCTTTTTATTTCAGTGTGACCTTGCTTGGACCTCTTCTGTTTGATGCCTCCATCTGACATCCTGGTCACTTCTGGCTGCATTTGCTTTGGCTGCCTTTTGAAGGAGACAACCATCTGGTACTGTCAGTGGCTTTTGGATCACCCTTCCAACAAGAAAAGATTTGCTTTTTGTCTTTCATTTGAAAGAGCTCATTAATTAAAATAGAGCTTGGGAAACATCCTGTGTGAGACTGCATGTGGGCAGCAGAGCTTGGATCCTCCAGAGGAGGGCAGAAGGGAATGGGAGAGGTTCAGACCTTGCTTGGCAGAGGAGTAAGGCCACAAAGTCCTGTCAGAGGCATAAATAGTGCTAGGGAGTGGGGGAAAGGAAGGGAGAGAGGGAAAGTTTTCCTTCCAGTTCTCTTCACTTCTCATCACCTACTGTAGCTCGAGCAGTTCATCATTTCTAACTGAAGGGCAAAAAGCCCAAACCTCTTCATCTTCTGCTTCTCAGGCTTTCTTGATGGGTCATCTTACTCAGCTGATTGCCCTTGACAGCTTCTCATCCAGCTGATGAATGAGGGTTGCATTGTTTTTATTCTTCTCCAGTATGTTGTCTGCTGTGCTCTTACTGCAGGAGCCTTACCCAGGGAGTCCCTCCAGTACCCAAAAGGCCCCAGAAGCAGAGGTGAGAGAGCTGATGTTTTTCCCTGCTTTGTTAACTTATCTAGAAAAAGATAAACATGAATCTTTTTGCTTCTTGAGGTGAAGGCTGTGTGCTCCTCCTGACAGCTGGCAGAGAGGCTTTGCAAAGTCAGGCATGGAACTGAGAGCCAGGCTCCTCCAGAAGTTCTCACCTTAGTCCCTCAGGGTTGCTGCTTATGGGGGAACAACTTGGTGCTTCTTGTTGTCCCCTGGGTAAAGGCCACTCCTCCAGACAGGAGAGAGAGGAGATGTTTCCTGCTTCTCTCCCAGTATTCAGATGAGCAGTGGCCACCTTTTGTCTTGTCATGTGTTTCTCTGCCACTTCTGTTCTTCCCTGGGTAGCAGGTGTCTTGTTCTGGTCACCCAAGTGCCCAGCCAAGTTCAGACAAACTAAACCTTCCTGCAGTTGGCCTTGCTTCTCCTCTTGATGCTTAATTATCTCCCCTGTGAATTAGGATAGAGGATTAGTTTCTGCATCACAAAGATCTGTAAAGCCAAGGTGACATGATCCCTATTTTAGAGATGGGGAAAAACCCTGGCTGAGCACATTCTGTGTCCTTGTCACTTTGACTTCCAGCTCTTTATTACCTGGAAGTCCTCTCCCCCACAAAAAGAGAAGAAAATGCCCCAGGCTTGCTGTGTTTTCTCTCCCAGTAGACTCAAAAGACTATTGACATGTCCTCTGATCATGTCCATCCCCTTTTTGGTTGACCTTGCTTACCTCTGCATGCTGCTGCTGTGGCTGGCAGTGTGGAACTGCTCTTAGATGCTTTCAGTGATGTTTTTCTCCACCTGCTTTGCTCTGGAAGGATCTGCTTCCCTTTCATTCCTCTGTCAACTGTTGTGACAAGTACAAAGATGTTACTGAGTTCCACTTCAGCTCCTTTGTCAGAAAGGACTCTTGGAGTCCAGTGCTGGACTCAGAGTGGTATCCAGACATATTGTTGACACAGCTTGAAGCTTGTCAGAAGGTGCTGAGAAGTTTGTCAAGTGCTGGAAAACCTCAGCTGTGAGGCCAGGCTGAGAGAGTTGGGGTTGTTCAGCCTGGAGAAGAGAAGGCTCCAGGGAGACCTTCCTGTGACCTTGCAGTGCTGAAAGGGGATGATAAGAAAGCTGGGGAGAGAGTTTTTAGCAGGACCTGTTGGGACAGGCCAAGGGCTGATGGTTTGGAACTGAAAGAGGAGATTGAGACTAGAGAGAAGGAAGAAATGTTTTACCCTGAGGGTGGTGAGAACTTGTCCCAGGCTGCCCAGAGAGGTGGGAGGTGTCCCAGCCCTGGAACCATCCCAGCTCAGGTTGTTGGGGGCTCAGAGCAACCTGTTCTGGTTGCATATGTCCCTGCTGGCTGCAGGGGTTGGGCTAGATGACCTTGGAAGGTCTCTTCCAACCCAAACCATTCTATGACCAGAAGTATCCACTCTTATGACAACAAATATAGAAGGAACCTTGCTGACAAGCCCTGATTTGGGGGTTTTGGGTTTCCTTTTTGCACTGAGAGTGTTGAGCACACAAACAACTGTGGTGTGTGCCCCAGATTGTAAACCAGATTCATTTCCACCCCAGCTATGGCAGGGGAACTGGGACCCTAAATGTGCCTATCACTAAGGACCTTTTGGACTCTGCTCACCCCAACTCCCTTCTGGGCTGCTTTTAGGAGCAGCTTTTGCAAGAACCACTAGAGCTTTGGGATCAGTGATTTATATCACCTGAGAGCAGCTAGGAAAGCCTATTTTCAGATATTATAAAGCATTAGCTTCTGACCCTACAGGTTTGTGATAAATTAGCTGTTAAAAGCAAGTCAGAGCTAAGATGTGTAGGGGAAGGAGTGGAAGAAAGGACCCAGAGTGATGGAGCCATCATATTTCATGGTGGGGTGTCAAGAGCAAAGTTCAGAGGCTTCTGAAGAGGTTTTTAGAGCTCATAATAGTGAAAAAATAAATAAATGGACAGAGGTGACATCCATGGTGATGTCTTTTGTGTTCAGCTTACCATGGCAGTCTCCATTTTCCTAAGGACCAGGAGGATGCAGGAGTTCTGAAGGCATCAAGACTTGCAGACACATCAAGATACCTTCCTGCTAGCTCATGTTTTATATCTACCTGGCCAAGGAGCTGCATAAGAACCAAACTTCTGTGTGAGAGGGGAAGTTGGTAGCTTAGGTGGAACTTTGGATTTAGGCTTGAGCATTGATCCTGTTTCCAGTTGGTGCTGGATTCATGTTGGACTTCAGAGGAGGGACTTCAGGGTCAGAAGTGGTAGCTCCTGCCCCCTTTATACCTCAGAGCAGCTGAGGAAAGGCAGCTGGAGCCTGAAGCTGCCCCAATAGCCTGCCAGGTAGATGCTGTGGCTTCAGTTAACAAGCTCCCAGGAGCTTAAGATCTAATTCTGAGTCTGTAGAGGCTATTTGAGGAAGGAAAACTGGAGTTGGATCTCATTTTGGTGCTGAGCCTAGATCTAGCAACCCTGGAGAGACAAATTGTTATTAGTACTGTCATGAAACTAGATTCTTGAAGGCTTTCTGGCCAGCTAGTCCTGGAAAGAGAAGGTGTGAGGGTATCAGAGGAGACCTTTGAGCCTTGCAAATCCTTGCTTTCTCCTCCTCTCAGAAGGGTTTCAAATGAAGGTGACCACAAATGGATCCCAGCACCAACCTCTAGGAAACATCTCTCACCTCCAGGCAGTGTCTGATATTTGGGATAGAGCAGAGCCCAAATGTCAAAGGAGGGAGAGACAGAGAAGGTTTCTGGCTCCAGCTGTGGAGAAAGACATGAGCTGAGGTCTGTTGTTACTCTGAGTTGTGGTTTGCATTCTGCACTCAGGATGTGAGTGTGTACACATATATAAATTAAACTGTTGATTTGCTAACCAATATTCAGGGGTGAAAAGCAGCTCTGTTGCCTTGTTCTAGATGTTTGTGCCCTTTGCATTAGGTACCTCTGTGTTCTGGGGCTGCTGAAGATGAGCTGAGATGCAGCCAGCACAAGGCTTAATTATTTTGTTCACTAGAGGCAATAATTGGCTTGTTCAGAAGTAATGAGATAATTCAGATGTAAATTCACTTTGGAGAGTGGGGGTTTTAATAATGGATCATCTAGGAAATTGTATCATGAATGGAAGAGTATTTTTGTTTCTAGAAGGAACCAAGAATGTAACTACAGCAGGTTGAGGCCATTTCAAGGCATCCACAGCTGGAAAGAAAATCTGGGAGATTTCTTCTGCCTGTTCTATAGCTGCTGGATGTTCTCAGCTGGTGGCTTGGGCTTCTTCACAAGATGATGATCCTGGGAAGGAGGAGCTGCAGCAGCTGCAGACCTTCACTGTGGACAAAGCTGGTGTTTGTGGAGATGAACTTGACAATCATAGAATGGTTTGAGTGGGAAGAGACCTCCCAAGGTCACCTAGTCCAACCCCTGCAGGCAGCAGGGACATCCCCAACTAGAGCAGGTTGCTCACAGCCCCAGACAACCTGAGTTGGGATGGTTCCAGGGATGGGACATCTTACCACTGCTCTGGGTAGCCTGGGCCATTGCCTGTCATCTGGATGTGGTGCTGAGGGCCATGGTTTAGTGGCATGGTGGTGATAGGGTGATGGTTGGATTTGCTGATCCTAGAGGTCTCTTCCAACCTTAGTGATCCTGTGAGCAGTGAGAGGAAGGTCTGAGGTGATAAACCTCATTGAAGGACCCTGGATTTAATTGGAGAACAC
Source organism: Galbula dea (assembly GCA_013399015.1). Classification (NCBI taxonomy): domain Eukaryota; kingdom Metazoa; phylum Chordata; class Aves; order Piciformes; family Galbulidae; genus Galbula; species Galbula dea. Next base: position 192,113 of record VWZX01005637.1, read on the forward strand.
TCTTTGGCTTTCCTCAGCTGCTGCTTTCCCCTCTCCACTCTCCTTTGCCTCACTCTCATCTTTCTTTTTGCTCCAGAAGAATCTGAGCTGCCAGTTAGATGTCAAGCCCTTCTGCTTTGTCCTGTGCTGAAGAGCTATGGCTAATTGTAATCAAGCTTGAACCCATCATTCTGCTTCATCAATGTCACATTAGCAGCATTCCCAGTGCTCAGGGACACACTAAGAGGAAACCCAAACTCCCTGATTATTAAAGTGGATGGAAATCACAGCTCCCTGTGTGGCCAAATAGCTTCTCATCAACAAGGGGGTTTGATGGGGCCTGATAGTTTAATGCAGACCTTAATCAAGGGCTCAGAACTGTTTTCTCCTCTGGTTTTCATCCTGGTGCTGCTGAATGGCATTAACACATCCACATAGTCATTGGGTTTTTGTTTGAGGCATATGCTGTCAGGGCTGGAGGAGAAACCAGGTTCCAGGCTGCAGCATCAACAGCTTAGGTCTTCCATGGGAATGAGACCAAAGGTTTCAGAACTGGTACTTAAGGACTGGGAAGGGGGGAAGTCATCCAGGGGGGAAGGGAGCCTGGACTGTGTTCAGTGCCAGGTTTCTAGTTGGGAGGAAATCATGGCATCATTCACCTGGCTTTGGCTTGTTTCTTGCCTCTGATTTCTTGCCTTTTGCCTCTGCTTCCTGTCTACATCTCTGCCTTGCTCACTTGCTCCAACTCCTGTGCTGGTTTGGAGTTAGAGAATCACAGAATAGGTTGGGTTGGAAGGAACCTTCCAAGGTCACCTAGTCCAACCCCCTGCAGGCAGCAGGGACATCCCCAACCAGAGCAGGTTGCTCACAGCACAAACAACCTGAGCTGGGATGGTTCCAGGGCTGGGACATCTCCCACCTCTCTGGGCAACCCGGCACAGGCTCTTACACCCTCACTGTAACAAAACTTCTTCCTTCTATCCATTCTATATCTCCTCTTTTAGTTTCCAACCATCAGCCCTTGTCCTGTCCCAACAGGTCCTGCTAAAAGGTCTGTGCCCTTCTTTCTTCTAGGCTCCTTTTAAGTCCTGAAAAGCTGCAGGAAGGTCTCCCTGGAGCCTTCTCTTCTCCAGGCTGAACAACCCCAACTCTCTCAGCCTGGCCTCACAGCACAGAGCTTCCAGCCCTCAGATCATCTCTGTGGCCTCCTCTGGCCCTGCTCCCCCAGGTCCCTGTCTGTGCTGTGCTGAGAACTCCAGAGCTGGCCCCAGCACTGCAGCTGAGGTCTCCCCAGAGCAGAGCAGAGGCACAATCCCCTCCCTGCCCTGCTGGCCATGGTCTGGGGATGCAGCCCAGGCCAGGGTTGGCTTCTGGGCTGGGAGCTCACATTGCTGCCTCATGCCCAGCCTTTCACCCACCAGTGTCCAGCTTTTCATCCACCAAAGGGAGTTTTGACAGGAACAATGATGGGATTTGATTTCAGTAACACAAGTGATGCTGAGGTGGGGGCAGAACCTATTGGAAGGATGCTGGATCTGGAACCCAACAGAGATGCTTCTGAAGCCCAGACTCTTCCTAGCTAAACCAGAGTGGGCATTGGGCAATGCCTGGCTGAGCTGCAAAGGTTCATTTTGTCCAGCTCCTCCCTCAGCTCCTCCAGGCACTGCTTTCTCAGGAGTTTTTGCTCAGCTTCCAGTGTTGTAATTGAGTCAGTGCTGCCCCAGACCTCACTGGCATTAGACTTCAATTAATGAGAGAGCATGCAAGCCTCGTTAAGGTGAAGAGCTCAGACTGCCCTGTGGCATTTGTTGGTGGCAGATCTGCTCTGTCCAGGGGAGTTACAGTTAACCTTTAACCAGTTATGGTGGCAGCTAAAAGGTGCTTCCATCCTCTTTAGCTGTCAGCAGACCTAGTTAAAGGTTAACATCTTGCTTCTGGCACCAGGGTCCTGCCAGGGCACTGTTGTCTTCTCAAGAAGCCCACCTGACCTGGAGAAGAGGAGGCTCAGGGGAGACCTTCTGTCCCTGAAAGGAGGCTGGGGCTTGGGCTCTCCTCCCAATGAACAAGTGATAGGATGGGAAGAAATGGCCTCAAGTAGAAGCAGGACAAGTTTAGGTGAGACACTAGGAAACATTCCTTCCCCAGAAGGGTTGTGAAGGCCTGACCCAGGCTGCCCAGGGCAGTGGGGGAGTCACCATCCCTGGAGGGGTTAAAAAGCCCTGGAGATGTGGTGCAGAGGGAGATGGTTCAGTGGTGACCTGGCAGTGTTGGATAACAGCTGGGCTTGATAATCTCAGAGGTCTCTTCCAACCAGAATGATTCTATGCCTCTTTGGTACTTGGAGGAAACAGAGCACAAGCCTCTGGTCAGGTAAGAACATAGGATGATACCTAATTAATTTAACTATTTAATTCATTTCAGACCAGGGGCAGTTTCTTAACTCTCCAGTGACCTGAATAAGCAGTGCCTCTTTGTTTTCTCTTCCTGCACCCCAGTGTCTACAATCCTTTCAGCCTGTGCACAAATGGATTTCTTGCAAGCCTCTTTTTTAACCCCATGACCTGTCCCAGTGATTTCCCCCAAACACTCATTACCCCTTTGTGTGAAAGCCATTTCCCTAAATTCTGTCATTCCAGCATCTTCATTTCTCAGACCAGGTTTCATTTTATTTCCCCTCCTCTTTGCCATTAAGAGGAATTCCTGAATACATCTCCTTGCAACAAATTAAATGAGGTTACAGCTCAGTGTCCCACCTGTAGGAGAGCTTCCAGCTCTGCTTTGTGCCTGGAAGCTTTGAACTTTGCCTTTGTCCTTTTGGTTGTTGTTCTCTGAATGCTTTGGCATGAGGATGAAATTAAAAAGCACTTTAGCTGTTGCTGAATGGTAGCTGATGTTGAACCCCCTTCTTGAAATGGAAATTAAAGTCTCTGGGTTGTGGGGATTTTTGGTACATTCCTTTTCTTAAGCAACAGGATACTGATCCTCTGGGTTGAAGTCTTGAACAAAATCCTCTCTCTTATTTTATCTTCTCAGTTTGTGTTTCTGGAGGAGCATGCTTTAGTTATCATTTAGCTGCATGAAAGAACATGGAGATCAGATTGAGGTTATTAGGGGGATAAATCTTGTACTTCATTCTGAGCTTTCTTATCCTGCCTTGTCCCAGTGATAAAAGCAAGGGGATCTGAAAGCCCAGCTTTGTCTGAATAGATATATATATAATTTTTAAGCTGTGAAAAAGGTTCCTGTTAAATGCCTATTTGAGATGAAAGTGAGATGCATGAAGCCCATCCATGTGTTAAGCCCAAGGTGAGTTCCTATTTTGGAGTTTCAAAGTGTTGTATTTACAGCTAGGCACAAATCCTGGGGCAGGAGCTCTGCAGAAGCACTAAGCCAACTCTTCTGTGTCATGACAGCCAGGTGGGAGCTTGCAGGGTGGCACCTGTTTGGGCTGTGGTGCCTTTCTAGTGGCTGTTGAGAGCAGCAAGCCCAAGGTTTGAGAGGTGGTGTCCATGTAGAGTGGATGCACTGCTAGCAGTGGAGTCAAATCCTCCCTGATTTGGCTCTGTCACTCTCTGCCCTTCTCTGGAGCTTTCACAGAGGGGAAGCTTGCCTCCTCTCCACTTGATGTCTCATCCAGTACTCTGAATGCCTTCAGCAGCATGGGATTGAGATGGGAATCCTGGAGGTCAGGGGGAGAAGGAAGCAAGGCAGCATCCCTTGGTTGTTGCAGGATCTCCTCCCAGTCTTCTGCCATGTGCTGATGTGGGGCCAGAGAATATGGGTCTCCACATGCTGACTCCTTCTGCTCCCCTACCACCTGGAGCCAAGCTGATTTGCAGGCACTGAAGCTGCCCAAGAGAGAAAGCAAAAGCAGCACAGCAGTGAAGTAAGATTGCAGCAGTAAAGGCTGAAGTTGTCTGGGACTTGCTGAGGTTACAGTAATTACTAGGAGAAATAAGAAACAAATGGATTTAATGAGCATGTCAGTAACCCAGGAGCAAGGGTTTCCAGCACCTCATTGGGGAGGGGGAGGGGAGCTCCATACACTGTCTCCAAAGAGATAAAGTCATTTTTCTTTGAGCAAAGGGAGTTAAAGCAGGTTGGATGTCTTTAAGAGTAAGACTGGTGTAGATGGGTCTCAGTGGCTCAGAGCTGATGATGTGGTGATTACCAGGTAATGTTCTGAAGGATGAAAGAGCAAGGCAAAGATACCTTGTGAATGAGTTGCTGTGGGTGTGTTGTCCTAAGGAGGATTCCTTTCAAGTATCCTCTACAGAATCAGGTATGTGTGTAGACACAGCTATTTAACAGCCTTTGATTTCAAGTCTTCTTTCCAAGCAGTAGTGTTAGAATCATAGACTTGTTTTGGTTGGAAGAGACCTTTAAGATCACCCACCAGCACTGCCAGGTCACCACTAATCCCTGTCCTGGCCCTCAGCACCACATCTCCAGGGCTTTTCCATCCCTCCAGGGATGGGGACTCCACCACTGCCCTGGACAGCCTGGGCCAATGCCTGAGAACCCTCTTGGGGAAGAAATTCTTCTTCATAGTTACTGAATGTGAATTCACTGAACACTTGAGCTGCTCCTGATGAAAATGAGCAGCAAGGCTGTGAGGAAGGCACTGGCTGGGCTGGTTCTGTCAATGCTGAGTGAAGTCATTAGGCAGAGGCTGGTACCTGCACTCCTGAGCTTGCCACCAGATAGGTTTGTTCTTAATGGATTGTTGCAGCTTTAATGAAAGCCAGTCTCTCTGAATCACTAAGACTTGCTTTCTCCAGGAAGGCTCTTTACAAGGACCTGACAGATCACCTCTCCAGTGCTTCCAGACATCCTGGCTCTCTTAATTCTTCTCCATAACAAGTTTTGTGCTGCACGATAAAATATTCATGTTCAAATAGGTCCTAAACTAATTATCTGCAGCCAGCAGTTGCTGGTGCAGTCATTTGCTGTTAGCTTGCCTCAAGTTAATGACTTGTCTTTCAGTACAAATAGTCCCTCCTGGCTCTTTCCTGTCACTGATTCTTATCCTAAATGGAATTTCCAGGGTGGCTGGAGCTAGTTCTTTTGACATCCAAAGGAGCTTTCTGCTTCTGCACCCCAGTTGGAAAGAGGAGGGTGTTAAATGGATTATGGAGTTGCTTGCAACTTCGTTTTCTTCAGAAGCAGTTGTCTGGTAGGTGGTTGCTCTGCACATGGGGTGGGTTTACTTTGAGCTTGCTTTTGCCATCTACCTGCTTAGCAACAGGAAAAAGGTGTTCTACTTCCAGTGCCCAGCCTCTGGGGGTGGTGCCCAGCCTCTGGGGGTGGTGCCCAGCCTCTTTGGATCTTGAAGTTACACAGGGGAGAAAAAAGGAAGCAAATTGATGATAGAGGAAGCTAGGTAAGAGAATCTCACAGAATCATGAAGGCTTGGAGACACCTCTTGGATCATCAAGTCCAACCAGCAACCTATCCCCACCATGCCACTAAGCCATGGCCCTAAGCACCACATCTAGATGTTTCTGGAACCCCACCAGGGATTGGTGACTCCACCACTGCCCTGGGCAGCCTGGGCCACTTGTAGCTGGATGTATGCCATTAAAATGGCATCATTAGAAAATCCTCACTGTTGATTTTGAGCTTCAAAATGGCCTTAAGGAGGAACATTCTAGATGAAGGCTCACTCAAATGGAGCTGGGTTTCCAAAGGGCTGATGACATCTTTCATTTTTGCTATCAGCTGTATGTGCTAATCCAACCCCTCAAGGTTTGGTTCTTTTCCTCCTTCCTTTTCTCTGAGACAAGTTTGTCTGAAAAAAATATTGACAGATTTGACTCTCCTCATGTTACCATATGTCCACAGAAGCATGGAAGTGATTTTGGCTAATCACATGTCTCTGTGCCTAATTGTTGGAGGGATCAAGGCCTCTCACTACTAACATGGAGATAATTTAAATAGCTTAGATTTTTCTCTTTCTTTGAATCTCCATGTTTATTGCAAGTCATTGAAACAGCTTGCAGGGGAAGAAGAAATCTGCTCTTGTCTGTATTAATTTTTTCCCATCTTAGTCCTAATGGGGCTCTTGGAATCTGACCTGTCTAGGAATGACTGTGGCCATTTCCATTTGGTGTAGATTCACAAGTGTGGTGGAAAATGAAGACAGACTCTAGCTGCAGGTACTCCCACCCTGGAGTCTTGAAGTTACAGAGTTGGGGCTGGGAGAGCAGAAAGGAAGAAACCCCAGGAACTCTCCAGGATTTGGCTGGGAGGGCAGAAAGGAAGAAACCCCAGGAACTCTTCAGGCTTGGGGTAGGGTGGCTGGAAAGCTGCTAACAGAAAAGGACCTGTGGGGTGGAGATGGTTGTTCCCCAGAAGCATTAGGTGATGCAGCTTGAATCTCTCCTGCAAGGAAGCAGAGGGATGAATGTTCCTTTAAAGTGAGACAGGGAGGGAATACAACTTCTGTTTCTTTTGTCTGTATCATTTTGTACTTGGAGATGTTCTTGTTTCCTCAATACCTAGTTTACTGGATGCTCTTTCTGCCAGTGTTCATCCCTCTCAGTGTGTTGCTGTAGTGATGATTTTCTGCTCCATGAGAGATGACAGATAAAAGGTAGAAATTGAATATTTTGATTGTGGCTGTGCTTTCAGGTGTGTGATCAGCAGTAGATCAGTAATAATTTCTTCAATATCCTCTTGATTTGGGGAAAAACTAACCCTGTCTTTTTAAAAGTGAGTGGAATGGATGTTATCTTGCCAGGAGATGAGTGTAGATTGAACATGCACTTGATAGCAGCTATATTATGGGTTTAGCTTGATTTTCTAGGAAATGAGTCCTATCCTAAAGGAAATGAGTCCTTGGTGATTGTTCTGTCTGCCCCTCCCCACCCATCTGAGGGATATCAGCCAGATCTGAAAGCAGCAGAAGATGCAAAGAGATCTGGAGTTCCTGGGTAGGGAATGAATAGTGAACATCAGCCATGGCCCAGAGGAGAGCAGCAAGGGGAAATCAGGGCAAAATTGGCCACTCTGGTTAGCAGAAGCCACTGGCCAGGGATGAGAGACAGCCTGGAACCACTGATGTTTGGGGATGTCTCCTGGGAGTTCTGGATGCTGCAGTGTGGGAAGCTGCAGGGACAGAGCTCTGTGTGTGTTAATCCTTAAATGGCTTTTGGAACTAGAAGTGGAAATCATGTGTGGTTACTACAGGGCATCCCCATGATAGAGTTTGGGCTTGATTTTTTAGCTCTTCTGCATCCTCCACTGTACTCAGAGCAACCTCAGAGGCAGCAGCAGTGTTCAGTGTGCCTGACAGCAGTGGGACTTGATGCTTCTCGACTCAGATTGCAGTCCCTCATGCACACTTCTCTCTCCCACCCTTTTGCTCTTCAAAGGGCAGAGGCAGCTGGCCCAGGCTGCCCAGGGCAGTGGTGGAGTCCCCATCCCTGGAGGGGTTGAACAGCCCTGGAGATGTGGTGCTGAGGGCCATGGGCCAGTGCTGACTTGGCAGTGTTGGGTCAGTGGTTGGGCTGGATGATCTTCAAGGGTTCTGGGATTCTGTCCTGGGGACTTGTCACGCCAGAGCAGGACCCTTGAAGGTACCTCAGTGCAGTGCTGGGGAGACAATTAGGAGATTGCCTTTTTGTTTTGAGCAGAGCTTACCATGGAGTGAAACACAGGCCAGACAAAAGCTGTCTCAATTACCACAGTGTGGTGCTGAGGTTAATGAGCTCTGGTGAGAGACATTCAACTCAATTCTGTGTCTTGCTGGCTGCCTAAATGGGGGCACTGGGGACTTTCTTTAATATGGTCTAGGCATGACCTGGGTCCTCCTTAGGATCCTTTCAGCTCCAGGTTGTCTCTGTGTGTAGGTATTTAGCTCTCCTGGCCCCTCCTCCCTGCAGCTGCCACCTCTGACTGCCTGCAGCCCAAGCTGGGACACAAGATGCAGCAGTGCCCTTGGGCTGCAGAGGAGCAAGTCTAAGGCAGAGCCTTTCTGCAGCCCAAGCCTTGGCAGGAACTCTCCCCATGGAGTGTTATCCCTGCTAGCAGCAGCCAGTGCCTGGGAGAACATGCTAGGAGCTGCAGCAAGTGCAGCCCTGAGAAGAGCCTGAGCTGAGAAGTCAAAGCCCTGAGCAGAATGAGCTCTGTTCTAGCTCAGGGCAGGACAATGAGTGTGGCAAAAAGTTTTGCATGAAATATCAGTGAAAAGCTGCACCAGGAGGGATATTCTGAGTTCTAAGGAGCATCAGATTTGGCTTGACACCCCTCATTAGACAGTATGACTTAAAGCAAGCTGAAGGTAGAATCCTTTGGTATTTAAGTCCTAATGTTGTCTGCTGGAATGCACTTGGGCTTGGCAGTTGGTGACCTTTCACATCTGCCTTGTCTAGCTGTCCTTGGAGAGAAACCACTCAAGGATCCTGAACCATCCTGTCCTTAGCTGTGGAAGAGAAATACTGATGCTAATGATTCCTAAGGGCTCACAGATTGTGAAGACTGGTTAGTTCATACTTGGGAACCACTGAAAATGTTCCAGAGTCTCATGTTGATTAATAATGGCTTTTTCCTACATGAACAGAAATGTTGGGGTCACTTGTTGGGACTGCTGTAAAAGTGTCTTTAGAGAGAGGAAAAACCCCAATGAAAGGCAAGTCTGGGGTTCAGTGGAGATAATCCTGGGGGAGTTTGTTGTGTCTATACAAAGGAGTTCAGACAGTGCAGGTTATGCTGCATCTCCATTCTGGCAGAATCATTTGCCTTGGAAGAGACCTCTGAGATCATCCAGTCCAACCAGCAACCTATCCCCATCCTGCCACTAAACCATGGCCCTCAGCACCACATCTGGATGGTTTCTAAACCCCTCCAGGGATGAATACCCTCCTAATGGAATAACAGAAGGATCAGAGAGGTGTGTTGGGGTGTTCTGCTGGGAGAAAGAGGGTGGCTGAGAGTGACAGGAACAAAAAAGCAATGGTTTCTGGGCTTCTCAAACCTCTGAGCTGAAGCAGTGGAAGAGAAGTCCCAGAGGTGCTGGCAGCAAAGGGTTAAGCAGCAAGTTTGATCTCATTTCTCCAGGGAGCATTTTGCTGGAATACATGAGAGTGAAAGGGGCTCTAAGATTTGAGTAGCAAGTCCCAGGAGTTTTGGAAGCAAGTGGGTCATCAATGGGGAGAGATTGTGAATGAGGCTTCTGCTGTGAACATCTGGAAGCTGTTGAGTTTAATTGGCCAACAGCTGGCTCTGACTGCAGCTTTGGGGAGATCTTTGCACTTACTGGCTCATTTCCTTTCCCCTGGGCTTTCCTGGGAGCATTTCTTTGGATTTTTTTTTTCTTTTCTTTATGTTAAGAAGTAAATAAGACAGCCACATCCCACTCCAGAGAGCCCTGGAGAGAAGTGGGCTTGTCTGCTGGAGCATCCTTTGGTAGGCAGCTCTTACTGCCTGAGCACCAATGGATTCCAGCTGCTGCTTGGGATGGAGGCTTGGGGTGGGATCATAGAATCTCTCTCTCTCCTCTCTTTCCCTCCCCTCTCTCTCTCTCCTCTTTCCCTCCCCTCTCTCTCTCTCCTCTTTCCCTCTCCTCTCTCTCTCTCCTCTTTCCCTCTCCTCTCTCTCTCTCTCTCCTCTTTCCCTCCCCTCTCTCTTTCCCTCCCCTCTCCCCTGCTGGTTGTTGATGCTTTTTGCCCAGAGCACAGCTCATTTTCCAGGCTACTCCTTCACTCTCCATTCTGGTTGACTATTTGCTGAAGTCAGAACATGCAAACTGCCTCTGCAGCTCTGGATGGTTTTGCCTTTTCTTTCTTTGCTTCCCAAGCTAAAGCTGCACTTTCTGTTAGCAAAGAGCCAGACAACATTACTGTGTGCTGCCCTCATTCCAATCCCATCATCTCTCCTGGGTTTTGCAAGACCTGAATTAGGGAATTTAGCAAGAAGCAGTCCTAATAATGAGAGCTAATATTTGTAGTGAGGGTGAGTGGAGAGAGGAAGCTGGAGGAGGAGCTCTGCAGAGAGCCAGCCAAGTCTGTACTCCCATCAAATACTAAAACAACCCTTAATAACATCTGATGGAACATTAATAACATTTGATGGAACATCTGGCAACATGGGTGGCATTGTTTGGCCAAAATATTTCCTACTGTTACCAAACAAAAGCCAAACTTGTGCCTGTTTGGGCTGTAATTGCCTGGCAGAGGGAGAATCTCTTACTGGAGGAAATATTGTTCCCTGGCTTCAATCCTAGAGATGGCTCTTTCCAGTTAGGATCCCAGGCTTTGGAGGCTTGCCTGCATCACCAAATCCAGCTCCTGAATGTTTCTCAGGCAGCAGAATCTTCCCCTTCTGCTCAGCAATTTGTCCCAGCTCGGTGGCTGAGATGTTTGACCTCCTCATTCAACTGGAAGGGTCATGTGGCTCCTTGCTGCCCCTCCTGAGGAGAAGGTCTCTGCTAATTTCCAGCTGCAGCTTGTTAAGGAGCAGGGCTTTTTTTTTTTCCCCCCATCAGCTTGTTCTTCTGCCAGGAAGAGGATTAAGTTGTTTGGGGGAGGGCTGAGGAACAGCTGGTGCCCTTTCTTCAGGAGCAGCAGGTGATGACACAGGCTGGAGTAGATCAACCTCCATGGAGGAGAAGCTGGCACCGCTTCAGTGGAGGAGAAGGTTTGAAGGCAAGGGATTAGTAAGTCCAGACTGCTGCTCTAAAGGGCAGATGTTCACTGAGGTGGGACAGAAGTGACCTCTCCAGCAGCTGCCTCACTCTGCTTGCTGGTTACTGGAGAAATTCCTCCAGGTGATGAAGGCTCATGCTTAAGTTTTTAGGCTGTTGGGTTAGGCAGAGCCAGTGTTGATCAGAGGGTGACTGGGGAGCATCTCATTAGGAGGCCAAGCAGCTATTTACATCTTTGAAGCTTCTCCATATCTCTCAAAATCATTTTAACTGACTTAAATTTTTTTCCCTAGAGTGTGGTTGGTTTGGTGTTTTGGTTTTTCTCTTCTTTTGCTGGAGTAGTTAGAGAAAAACCAAAGAAATCTAAAGGAAAATAGGAGAGAAAATGAAAGAAGTTGAGATTTGATTCATGTCTGACCTTGGATAGGTCATGGACCCTTCTCAGTGCCTGGAGTAGATGCCCCAGAGGTGTCCCAGGGGCTCTGCTCTGCCCTGGGGCAGCATGGTACAGTCTGGGAGGCTGGGGTTTTGTTCTTGTTGGTTGGCAAGGAGGTGGTTGGCTCTTGGAAAACATATGGTTGGGTATTAGGGAAAATTTCTTCCCTGAAAGGGTTGTGAAGTCCTGGCCCAGGCTGCCCAGGGCAGTGGTGGAGTCACCATCCCTGGAGGGGTTGGAAAGCCCTGGAGATGTGGTGCTGAGGGCCATGGGTTAGTGGTGACCTGGCAGTGTTGGGTTAATGGTTGGGCTTGATGATCTTAGAGGTCTTTTCCAACCAAAACAACTGTATGATTCTATGGCAAAGGCCATTTCTGCCCTGGATATATTCCCAACTCCACCTTTCTGGCCATCAGATCTATGCATGGAGACCCTGAGGTTTCCCCAACCACAGTAAAGGCTTTTGTTAAGCTGATGGATGCTGCTGAAGTTCTGCAGGTTTGGGGCTTTGGGGGCTTTTTGAAGACTCTAAACCCCCATCAGACTATTGGGAGGTTGTTTATCACACAGGGCAGTTTGTAACCACAGTTCTTGGGCTTGCTGCTGAAAAAAGAAACCAAACCATTGTCAGCAAGCAAAAAGCATTCTCACAACTCTCACAAGCCTTTAAATTCTTCTTGGGGTGGATTTCTGTGAAGGACTTGACCCTCAGTGTGTCACATCTGCTCCTGGCTATTTGTTAGACCCCTAGACTAGCCCAGGTTGGAAGGAACCTTCAAGATCATCTAGTTCCAACCCCCTGCCATGGGCTGGGAAGCCACACACGCTAGCCCAGGCTGCCCAGGGCCACATTTGCTGTGCTTCACAGCACAGGAGCTGCCCAATGGAAAGTCAGGTTCCACCAAGATCTTAGGGAGGCAAAAATCCTGATGTCAAGCTCTTGTGCCTGGACATGACTCTGATTTTTGGGAGAGAGAGAGACAAGCTCTTGGCAAGGAGTAAAAGGCTGCAGCATTTGGCTGGTGGGGAGGAAGGGAGGCAATCCTCCAGCCAAGCAAGATGATGACACTTGGTTTGGTTATTTCCCCCTCTTCTGTTTCAGAGAGGCAGAATCCTCTTGGCCAGCTGAGCATGTGCTGGGGCTGTGGAGGGGCAGCAGTTGAGAGGGAGAAGCTAAAGCAAAGCCCTGGGTACTTGGCAGGGCTGGGGAATGCTGCAAATCACAGCTCTCTTAACTCAAAGGAGGAGCCGGGTTCCTTGATGAGCAGGCTTTTGTCCCAAACCTTCCTCTGTTCCAGTTGAATAGAAACATTGGTCCTCCCAGTCCTAACGACCACAGCTTTCTGGAGCTGTAAAATTACCAGATCTCATTAATACCAGGCTGTAGCATTCATCAAAGGACTTCTTCTTGCCTCATGCTGGCTCCTTTTTCTCTCCCCCCTCTTAATCTTTCTCTCATTACACCGATGTGTGTCTGCCCTTTGGCCCTAGCTTGCTTCCAAGGAGTTGACACCTGCAGAGCTATTATTTGGTGAAGACTGGTTAACCCTTTCAGCATGGAAACCCCTCCAGCAGGGGAAACAGAAGCAGCTGGGAGGCTGCTTTGCAGAAGGAGCAAGGCTGTAAATAATCCAGTAACAAAAACCAGGGAGCTGATTGCACACCAAGGAGAGGAAATGATTTGTGTACCTGAGCAGAGCTTTCTCCTGATGGACTATTAGTCTCCTTGTCAACAGCTCCCTGCTAATGGCTTTTTTTCTCTTGCAAAAAAGCTTTCCCTGTTGCTTTGGAGACTTGCTCCTGATGTGTGGGGGTGGTTTTTTTGGGGGGGGAGTTTTCTTTCTCACATGTACCTTCTGTACCTGGCTCACTGAAGAAGAAAGGTTTCCAAGCAAGCCCAAATGCCAGGAAATTAGCTCTCCCTGGGGCCAGATGCCTTTGACACGTGCAGAGAAGGTTGTTCTCCAGATGATCCTAATAGTTCCACAGCCCCTTTTAGCTGCAGAGCTAAAGCACTTTGCAGGCAGGTCATGGAGCAGAAGTGCTGCACTGATCAGGGGGTTTAGCCAAATAAATACTTGTTTATAAAGGAATTTTCACAAGAGCTTTCAGAAATACCTGTCACTGCTTCAGCATCTTTCTTCTGGGCCTCAAGCTCTTGCCTCTCTCTCAGTAGGAGATGCCAATTTCCTGAGCTATTTTTTCAGTCAAAACCCAAACTCCAGAAGGCAGATTAGCAATGTGCAAATTGTCTGTGGGTTTTGGGGGGGCAGGAGGTGGGAGGCAGAGTTTGGAAGTTGTTTTAAAGTCAGTTCTGTAATAAATGAGCCAATTTAGCAGGTGTGCCAAGGAAAAAAAAAAAGTCATTGTGGTTCTGAGCCCTTCTCCTACCATGGTCATCTTTAGAGAGTCACCACAGAATCTCCTGAGCCTGGAAGGGAGCCACCAGCATCATCCAGTCCAACTCCTGTCCATGCACAGGACACCCCCAGAGTCACCCCATGTGTCTGAGAGCATTGGCCAAGTGCTTCTGGGATCCCAGGAGAGTTGGGGCCATGAGTGCATCCCTGGGGAGCCTGTTCCAATGCTCCACCACTCTCTGGGGGAGGAACCTTCCAGGTTCACCCTTTCTACTCTGGATCCAGCTCTTGCTTTGCCTTAAGTGAGATTTCTTTGGTCAACTCAAGGGGGATCACATGTGGCTTTGTCATTGTGCAGGGATGAGCACACTCCTGTTCTGATCAGCATCTAGGCTCCTAAGTATCAAGACTGCACTTTTTAATTGCTTCATTATTTCTCCTGCAAAGTTTGCCAAGCTCCTGACAATCTTTTGATGGCTGTTATTTAGAGCTGACATATCATAAGAGTTGTCAGAGAATATTAGCTTGGAGAGATGGAGCAGAGCTCTGCAGGGTTGAGGTTCAATAGAGACTACTCAGTGCTTCCATGAATCATCTCTAAATACAAGATGACAGGACTGGAGAGGCTGCTTGGGTTATTCCATTTTGGCTGGAAGAGACCTTTAAGATCATCATATCCAACCATTAACCAGTACTACCACGTCCAACATTAAACCATGTCCCTCAGCACCACATCTCCAGGTCTTCCAGTCCCTTCAGGGATGGTGACTCCACCACTGCCCTGGGCAAGAGCTGGACAACCCTTTCAGGGGAGAAATTGTTGCCTCATCTCCTACCTAAACCTCCTCTTGTGCAACTTGAGGTCATTTCCTCTTGTCCTGTCACTTGTTCCTTGGGAGCAGAGCCCAAGCCCCACCTGGCTCCAGCCTCCTCTCAGGGAGCTGCAGAGAGCCAGAAAGTCTCCCCTGAGCCTCCTCTTCTCCAGGCTAAGCAAGCCCAGTTCCCTCAGCTGCTCCTCACAGTACTTGTGCTCTAGACCCTTCCCCACCTTCCTTGCCCTTCTCTGGACACACTCCAGCAACTCTATGTCCTTCTGGACATAGAAGGTTGGAGCAAGGTGGAGGTTGGTCTCTTCTCCTGGGCTACCAGTGAGAGCACAAGAGGAAAGGGCCTCAGGTTGCACCAGGGGAGGTTTAGTTTGGATATCAGGAACAATTTCTTCCCTGCAAGAGTTATTAGGCATTGGCCCAGGCTGCCTAGGGCAGTGGTGGAGTCACCATTCCTGGAGGGGTTCAAAAATCATCTAGATGTGGTGCTTAGGGCCATGGTTTAGTGACATGGTGGGGATAGGTTGCTGGTTGGATTTGATGATCTTAGAGGTCTCTTTATGATCCTGTCATCTGCAGCTGTGGTGCTGAGGGCCATGGTCCAATGGTGAGCTGGCAGTGTTGGGTTATCAGTTGGACCTGATGTTCTTAAAAGTCCTTTCCAACCTGACCAGTTCTGATTCTGATGGGTGATGGTCTTGAAGCCTTTATGACCACTTCAGTCTTGAAGTTCTGAGCATTCAGCTGTTTTGGCTGCTCCTGAATGCCCTGCCAACACCTCTGTAAACCTTGAGCCAGTCCTCATTGCCACCACCCCTCAGATGGTCTCTAGCCTCCCCTTTGGATCCTGTGTGCTTTGCTCCTCCCCTCCCTGTGCAGGGCAGGGGATGGAGCATGAGACACGGATCACAACCTGGGGCACAGCCTGGGGAGCAGCAGGAGACTGTCACCAGAGTTTTGGATGCTGGTTCCTTCCCCAGCCACTCCTCACCTTCTCAGGTAGAGCAGTCCCATTCTTCCCAGGAGGACAATCTGCTTTCTTAGTCCTCAGCTTGATTTCTCTTGGCAGCCACCCTGGATGTGCTTGACAGATTATGTCTGAGCAGGGCTCCAGTAATTGCTGCTTCTGTTTGGTGGCTCTGGCAGTGCCAGATGGTTACCCCTGAGTGTTTGGAATGTTCAGGACCCTTGGATGATCCCTCCCCTGATGAACCACAAACTTTGCCAACAGTTCTGTTATCTATTAGCAGAAGAATTCAAAATGCTTCCTTGAATTCCAGTTTTTCCCCCAGCTTGGGCACAGTTTGCTGAATTTCTGCATTCCTGAAACTCTCTTTTTTTTTTTTATTTTCATTTATTTTTAATCTCTTATTAAAGAAAGCCTCAAGATGTTAGTGCAGACTGGCAGAGGAAGTGCCAACTGCTACTGCAGACTTGTTAACAAATTGATTTTTGCCTGAGAATGGCACATATGGCCCAGAGAGGAAATATTAGGCTCTGTAGTCTTGTGTGAGGGCTGGCAGATATTGTTGGTGAAGAAATAGCCTTTGGGGCAGGCAAAAATCTCCTTTTCCTTTTTATTGCTGGAAGGACTTCTCTGTTTCTGATTCTTTGTTACCCAAAGTGATGGTCTGCAATCATTTTACAGCTCCAGAGTAGCCAGTTCATTGGTGGGATCCCTTTCCCTGGGGAGGGGCTGCTTAGGAGGTCAGGTAGGGATAGGACTAGGGGGAATGGATGCAAACTAGAGGAGGGCAGATTTAGATTGGATATGAGGAGGAAGTTCTTCCCTGTGAGGGTGGGGAGACACTGGCACAGGTTGCCCAGAGAGGCTGTGGAAGCCTCATCCATCCCTGGAAGCTTTGAAGGCCAGGCTGGCTGGGGCTGTGGGCAACCTGCTCTAGTGGGAGGTGTCCCTGGCAGGCAGGGGGATTGGAGCTTGATGATCTTGAAGGTCCCTTCCAACTCTGACCATTCTAGGGTTCTTGCACTTCAGTAGCTGCACACAAGGTAAGTTCAGCCCTTGTGACCCAGCTGGAACTTCATGGACCACAGGTTGCCTCCATCCCTGGGGTTAGGGTGGGTTGCCTGGCCTGCAGGGTGCCAGCTTGGTGCTTTTTCTGCTGCACACTGCATCATTTTGTGCAAGACTTCAAAGCCAGCTGTTCTAGAAGACATAGTGACTCTTGCACACCTTCCTTCCAGTCTTCTGCTGCTTGGATGCATTTGCCATCCTTGTGTTCTCATGGCATAGAAGCAGGGAATGCTCTGGGTGGGAAGGAACCTTCCAAGGTCATCTAGTCCAACCCCCTGCAGTCAGCAGGGACATCCCCAACCAGAACAGGTTGCTCACAGCCCCAACCAACCTGAGCTGGGATGGTTCCAGGGATGGGACATCTCCCACCTCTCTGGGCAGCCTGGGCCAGGCTCTCACTGCTCTCAGCATAAAACATTTCCTCTCAGATCAAGTCTGAACATGCTGCAGAAGGAAGAGTATCAGCCAATGAGCAGGGACCAGGATGGATAAATCTTTTTTTGCTGCTCTCTCAGATCCTTCTTTTTCTTGCCCTGCCACGTTGTGGTGAGGACTGTGATGATCAGACTTGTGCATTCAGCTGGTGTAGGCAGCCAAGTGGCTTCAGAGGAGGTTCCTGCTATTCCAAGCCTTTCTGGTGGGTGCCTGGATAATTGTCCTGTCTGCATATGTGGAAGGGAGAAGGAAGGGATCACATCTCCAGCCTCATTTCAAGGAGGACAGGTTGCTCTGAAGATCTAGAGAGAGGAGACTGCTGCAGCTAGGGGACATCTGAATCAAATCAGGAGCTTAATCAACATCTCATTAGGGTTGCTAGACTTAATTAGGGGGGAAAGGAGCTGATGTGTGGGGGTGCCTGTGTATATATAGATGTGTGTGTGTGTGTGTGTGTATTGGAGGAATAATTCAGTGTGGTTGGGCTGTGATTGCCTGAGCTATGTGGGGGAAGCAGGCCAGAGGGTGATGGGTGAGTTTGCCCCTGCCTGCAGCATCTCTCAGTGGGAGAAGCAGGTGGATTCAAAGCTGGAGACACTTCAGAGCAGAGCTCAGCAGCAGCTCTTCCTCTCTGGGTGTGTTTGGGGACTGTGCTGTTTTGACCAGACTTCTGGCTCCATTTCTCTGGGGTTTTCACCTCATTTCATGGATGAACTCCTCAGTGCTGCTGCTTCTCATCCTTGGCTTGGAATTTGCAGTCCCTAGATTTCTTTTCTTCATTGAGTTGGAAGATACTGGAGCAGAGGAAAGGAATCCCTGATGCTTCTCTCAGCTGCTTGTTTGATTTGGGTTTGAAGCTACATTTTGGAAGTCAAGGTTGCAAAAAGGCTCCTGAACAAATGCCTCAGTCTCCAACTGGATACCAAAATCACCAGCAATTGCATCACTGCTGGAAACCTTTGCTGATGCCAGCCTGGACTTCAGCACACTGAAGGATGTCCCCAGCTGGGAGGTGCAGAATCTCTTGGTGTTTTCCTGGTGTTCCACAGCTTTGTTTGGATCAGAACAGTTAAAAGTTAGGAGCTTCCCCATGCTGGGAAGTGAAAGGTGCTGTTGAGATGTCCCTGGGTAGAGCAGCACATTGATATGGTGCTGCCAGGCAGAGACAACCTCCTCAGGAGTTGGACTTGATGATCCTTGTGGCTCCCTTCCAACTTGGGATCTTTGCAGCTCTTCCTCCCAGACTTGGCTCTGTGCTGGGATTCTCCCAGAGGAAGTTCACCTTCAGGGAAGGAAGTGGTGTGGATAAAAATACTCCTGCTCCACAAACCCTGTCTTGATCTGTTGAAACTGCTGCTTGTCTGAGAGGTGCCAGCAAGGCTCTGTTGTCCTGGTACCCATTAGGGAAGCCAAGCCAGACATGATGGAGCTCACCAGGAAAGGTCTGAGCCTGCCAGCAGCCATTGCAGACCTTGGCAAGACAGCACAAGCACATAGCAGCTGTTGGCCTCTTTCCATGCTGCCCATGTTAAGCATCTTTCTGTTAGAAGAGACTTGAAAGCTTCTCTGAGCACCACTGGGAAACCCTTCTGTGCTTTGACTGCCTCCACTGCTTGTGGTACTCCTTTCTCACCCCAGTTTGGCTGCTCCAGATGATTTGAGCTCCTGGTTTTGGGGTGGTCAGTGGTGGGATGGATGGCTCTGCAGTCAGGTCAGACTCCCAGCCAAGGCTGCTCTGTTTCAGCCTCCTGCTCTTCATGTTTGGAGATCCTTGGAAAGGTTCATGGCTTCTGAGAGCTGTTTTCTTTTGTACCTCTTTCTGCTGACATGGACCAGATAAAGCCAAGGAGAAAGCAGAAATGTACCCACCTGGTTTACCTTACATCAGCATTGTCACAGACTGCTGGGCTCAAGCCATGGCAGGAGAGTCCAAAGTGAGAAGTGCTTCAGACCTTTTGGCTTGCAAAGAGTTAAAAGCAGTTCTTGACAGCTGGGGCATGGCTGCTGCCTAGATGTTCTTGCATTTGTTTTGAACTTTAAAAAAACCAACAGTCTGATTAGCTGGAGCAGCTTTTCCCTGAGGGAAGGCTCCAGCCTGTAATTTCATGACAAAATACAGAGCTTGGAGATGAACTGCAGCTGGAATTTACTTGTTTTCCCCCACCCCAAGGGATTTGACATTTCTATTTCTTGACATTTCTCTCATTGTTACAGTAGCTTCCTTCTGCTGTTTTATTTTCTGCCCTTCCCTTTCCCCAGTGAAACTGTTGCTGTCTCCTTGAGGCTTGGACTCTCTTCTCTCGTAGGGGAAAGTGGTGATAGTTTGAGTGAGTTGAAGGAGGAGGTGGCTGGAAAGGGAGGTTATGCTGTGGGCTGTGTGTAGCACTGGGAGATGTCACCTACAGCCAAGCAGAGGATGAAGGAAGGGTCCCTTGAACACTGGGGCATTGAACACTTGTTAGAGAAGGATGTTCTGTGGGGAAAAGAGAGGTGAAAAGAGCAACAGGTTACTCACAGGCCTGGCTTAGAGGATGGGGAGTACTCCCAAGGTAGCACCTGAGGCACTTTTGTTCCTGGAGCCCATTATTGGAAGAATCATGGATGTTTGAGTGATGTTCTCCTAGTTCCAGCTGCTTCTCTTCACCCAGCTTTGCTGCAGCCTTGGAGTGGAGTGGGAGCAGAGCAAGCTCATCTGAAGCCATTGGAAGCCTCTGTCAGTTGTCCTCAGGGGACCAGAGGAGATGTTTCTCCACCTACATCTGCCATGCTCCCATGAAAGACATGTCAGGTTGTGTTGGGGCAAGGGGTGACAGTCTTCTGGCAGAGGTTGGAAGCATCACAGCTCTTCCCAGCTGGCTGCCAGCACAGCCATGTCCATTAGGGATGCTAGGGGCTCAGATCCTCTGCAAACCAAGTCCCTGCTGTAGTCACAGCTCTCTAGGCAAAGCTGCACAGGTCACCAGCCTGTGGCCTAGCAGAAAGATGGGGACAGACTTTTCAGCAGGGCCTGGTGGGACAGGGCAAGGGCTGATGGGTTGACACTAAAAGAGGGAGATGAAATTGTTTCCACTGAGGGTGGTGAGAGCCTGTCCCAGGCTGCCCAGAGAGGTGGGAGATGTCCCAGCCCTGGAACCATCCCAGCTCAGGTTGTTTGGGCTCTGAGCACCCTGCTCTAGTTGGGGATGTCCCTGCTGACTGCAGGGGTTGGCCTAGATGACCTGGAAAGGTTCCTTCCAACCCAACCCATTCTAGTTTGACAGGTTGAAGCATTGTCATCATGACTGCCCAGCTCACACTTGCTGGGCTCCTTTGCTCACTGGTGGTTACTGGGGTGCAAGGTAGCCAAGGACAAGGTCCTCCCTTCTCCTGGGCACCAGGCCTTCCCTTCTTTCTCAGAGCCCCACAACCCAACACCTTGTCCTAGGAGCAGGATAAAGAACTCAGAGTTCAGTGGGAGGTGGGCAACCTGCAGCTTCTCCTGTGTTCTGGGACCCTTTGTATCACTGTCACTCTTGAAGAACACAACCCTTGTCTGTACTGGGGTGGCTGCTTCCTTCCCCTCAGTCTTAAGTAGCCTTTGGAGGGAAGAACTGGAATTTGTCTCAGAATCCTCCCTCCATCTGCTACAACTGCTGCTACTGCTGCTTTCCCTTGATGAGCAGTAGCTTTCAAAGTAAGTTTTGTGGCTGTTTGAAACTGGAAGGTTAGGACCACAGCAGAGGGGGACCTCTGAACTCAGCACTCCTTTCAGATGCAGAATGGCTTGAACATCTACTCTTAAAGGGAGAATGGTGGATTTGCAGACTGCAGTTAGAGGTGGCACTGCACAGCTCAGAGATAGTGTTGTCCAGACTTCTCAGTCTTACTGCCAGAAGAAGGTGAAAACAACACCAGGAATGCTCCAGGCTTGGGGCAGAGTGGCTAGAAAGCTGCCCAGCAGAAAAGGACCTGGGGAGGTTGGTCAAAAGTGGCTGAAGCTGAGGCAGAAGAGTGCCCAGGGGAGCAAGAAGGCCAAGAGCATCCTGGCTTGGATCAGCACTAGTGTGGCAGCAGGAGCAGGGCAGGGATTGTCCTCCTGGGCTTGGCACTGGGGAGGCCACAGCTGGAATCCTGGGCTCAGGTTTGGGCTCCTGACTCCCAAAAGGACACTGAGGTGCTGGAGTGTGTCCAGAGAAGGGCAAGGAAGGTGGGGAAGGGTCTAGAGCACAAGGGTTGTGAGGAGCAGCTGGGGGACCTGGGCTTGCTTAGCCTGGAGAAGAGGAGGCTCAGGGGAGACCTTCTGGCTCTCTGCAACTCCCTGAGAGGAGGTTGGAGCCAGGTGGGGCTTGGGCTCTTCTCCCAAGGAACAAATGATAGGAGAAGAGGAAGCAGCCTCAAGTTGTGCCAGGGGAGGTTTAGGTTGGAGATGAGGAACAATTTTTTTCCCTGAAAGGGTTGTGAAGGCCTGGCCCAGGCTGCCCAGGGCAGTGGTGGAGTCCCCATCCCTGGAGGGGTTTAAAAGAGGTGGAGATGTGGTGCTGAGGGCCATGAGTTAGTGGTTGCATGGCAGTGCTGGTTAACAGTTGGACTTGATAATCCTAAAGGTCTGGTTTAACCAGAACAATTCCATGTTTCTATATGAATAACCTTGTCCTGTGCCCATTCCTTTGCCTTCTTTTAACATGTGCATTTGCTGCCAACTTTCATTTCCCCTTCTGCTCTTTCCAGTTGTTCTGCACTAGTCTGTGCACTTCTTGCTTCTCTAGGGTTGAAGAAAAGACTAACTGTTTCTTTTCACTATGCAATTATAAGAGAAACTCTTGGAAGGTGTGGGTAGGACTCTCCTGACCTAGATAGTTACTGTGGATAGAGACTGCTGAATCAGGAGAAACCACAAATGAGATCTTTATTTCCTGAGAAAGCTGAAACATTCAGGTTTTGGCTTCTTTAGTCTCTGACTGTTGAATGCCTTCAAGTAAAATTTAGACTAAGAAAATACTGGCTGTGTTTTCCTTTCAGTGTGTTCCTCTTGAGCTTGTCTCTCCACTGCTACCTGCAGAATAGCAGGAGAAATAAAAAGGAAAAATAAAGAACCCTCTTAAGAAATTTCCTCTCTAATAGAGCTCAAGAGGAGTTCTTGGTCATTGCTTAGGATCAAATCTTGTTTCCTGCCCTTAGAAATGTGCAAAGCCATCTCTGGAAAGGCCTTGTCACTCTCCTTGCTGGAGTTAGTTGTGTTGGAGCCATTGTGATTCAGATCTATTGGCTCCAATCAATTGGATTGATGCAGGTTCCCAGGTGATCCTGGTGCTAGCAAGGGCTTTGATTAAGCAGCCTCTGAGGGGCAGCTCCTAGAAGAAGACCATTTCTCCATCCCTGGCTGCATTTCAAAGGAAGTTGTGGCTGTTTTCCTGCAGTTGCTACTGTTGAGTTCCCTTCCTTGTTGTTGACACTTCAGTTCTCTCCCAACCCCATGGCCTCTTGGGGGATGCAGGGGGGGGGGAAGCAAATTTGCATTAAAATGCAAGACATAAAAGCTGTAGCTAAATTAACAGAGGAGTCTAGCATTTCCACTTTAATAGCCACAGTCTTGGTTGCTTTTTGCAAGTCTTAATTCATCTTTGATTGAATTTCAGGCAAAAACAAAGCAAGGAGGATCAAGGAGGTGGAGAAACCCATCTCAGAGAGATTATGGATGAGCAGGTTGAAAAATGCTGCCTGACAGGTCATCCTCTGAGCCATCTGATAATCCCTGCTGGCACAGGGAGTTGCTTTGTGCATTTTGTGCACTGGCATGGACAATGTAAGAGGGTTCCCTGGGGGGAAAGTCATGTTATTAGTGAGGATCATTCTGCATCTTGCTGGCAAATGACTTAATTCACAGGAGTGTATGCAGAGAGGAGGAGGAAGGACATCTCCAGGGGCATCCCAGGGTGCAATCACCAAGGAGGATTTAGTTTTTGCCTTCTCATACATGCCAGATTGGTAACATTTTCAAGACCTGTCAGAAGATGAGCAAATTGATCTTCATTACAACTGCTGCATTCATTAAGAGGTGGAGAACAAGTCTCTGACAGCTTCCTAATGGCTGATGTAGTCCTAGCTCTGCACAGCCTCTAAAGCCTCTTCCCTTCCTGGCTTCTCATCTTAAACAGCAGAGTTCTGGAGGTGTCTTACTTCTTGCTCACTAGTTTTATTTGCCTTTGTTCTAACATTAAAGCTGAATAGAAAACACCTCAGGAATAGAAAACCTTCAGGTAAGAGCCATTTGCCACTGGAGGAGACAAGATCAAGCAAGCTTGGAGAGGACAAGAGTGGGGAAGGAATCACAGTTCATTAGCTCTGATGTTTTCTGGCTTTGGAGAAGGATTTCTGCTGCAGCCATGCTTTGGAAGAGCTTCCATCTGTACACAGTAGCTTTAGGGAGCCCAGCAAAATAGTAAATATGCAAGCTGACAAATACATTAATCAAAGTGCCTGCTGCTGAGGCCTGTGGCCTGAGAGGGAGGAAAAAAATAAGAGAGTGTGAATTTTAAACAGTTTCTGTAGCTGAAAGGAGGTTTACATATGGGGCTGACATGGTGATCAAGTGATAAAGGAGAGGCAAAGTGAACCTCAACCTTTTGGAGGGGCTGTGGAAGGGAAGGCACACTGAGTTTTTTCGAGGCAGATGGAGTGTGAGCAACTAATAAATCAGGTTTTGAAACATTAAAGAGCAACTGATTTAAATGCATATGGTGTTGGATCTCAGACAAGGCAGTAGAGGAGGGTGTAGAAGGGTTGGGCATGGAAACATCAGCAGAACAATATGGCTGTGCACCAGCCATGTGACTGCATCCAAATCAGCTTCTTGGACCCAAGGCTTGTCATGGAGTTGATGAAGGGGAATGGCAGATGGTCAAAAGCAAGCAGGAGAAGCTGTTCCAGGCAGAAACTTCAAGCAGTAGAGGCATTGGTGTGTGTCCAGAGAAGGGCAAGGAGGCTGCTGAGGGCTGTGGAGAATAAGTGTTGTGAGGAGCAGCTGAAGGAACTGGGCTTGCTTAGCCTGGAGAAGAGGAGGATCAGGGAAGACCTTCTGGCTCTCTGCAACTCCCTGAGAGGAGGCTGGAGCCAGGTGGGGCTTGGGCTCTTCTCCCAAGGAATGAGTGATAGGACAAGAGGAAACAGCCTCAGGTTGGACCAGGGAAGGTCTTGGTTGGAGATGAGGAACAATTTGTTCCTGGCAAGGGTTGTGAAGGCCTGGCCCAGGCTGCCCAGGGCAGTGGTGGAGTCCCCATCCCTGGAGGGCTTCTAAAAACATCTAGATGTGGTGCTGAGGGCCATGTTTTGGTGGCATGGTGGGGATAGGTTGCTGGTTGGACTTGCTGACCTTAGAGGTCTCTTCCAGCCTTCCTGATTCTGTGCTAAATGGGAAGCTGAACCCTGAGCATGAATTTAAGAGCAGGGAATAAATCCTTTGCTTCTTTTTGTCTCCAGCATTTCTCAGAGCAGCTTTACCAAGGGGAAGGTTGGAGGCACAGTTTCAATTCCCCTTTTGGGGAACCAAACCACAGCAACTTGCTGAAGGTCAGAAAGGTCATGTTAGAGCTGTGACTGGAATCCAGAGCTGCAGCTGAGTGCTAGTAGGAACTTTGACAGCAAGCCTGTGTTGCATGAGCTCCATCAGGTGCCTGTTGGATTGAGATCTGCATTGATTGATGGTTTTGATAGCAGTGGCTGGGAATTCTGGACCTGCTTAGCTTCAGGGAAGATCTACCCAGGTTCTGTCACACTGCTTACAGGGTTTCTTGTCTAAAGTTAAGGCATTGGCAGCACTCCCAAAAGGTAATTTTAGGTGTAGGATGCTGCATTCCCTATGTGCTTTGTTCCTTGGTTTTCCTGGTCTGGAGGGAGGACCAGATCCTTCTCCATCTCCTCTCTCTCCTCTGCTGAGCTCTGCTGGTGGAGGAGAACAAGTGCCAGAAGAGCTGGTTGCTGAGCCCTTGACTCAAGCCTGCACTGCACCACCTGGGCTCTGCTAGAGGAGTTACCTCAGAGTGGCCTGACTGGAGTTGAGTTTGATTCAAGACATGCAAAGGAACTTTAGAGAAAGATCAATTCTCTTTGTTTCCTTATGAAAAGGACTTTAATGTGCATGCCAATACATTGACTGCCTGCTGCAAATCAGCACAGGAGAAGCAGGACTGGATGCTTGTGTGTGCCTTTGTCTGAGGAGGTGCAGCCAAGAGCCCTGATGTGCAGAAGTAGGAAGAAGCAGGAGACTGTCACCATCAAACTCCACAGTTATTGTTCTCTAATAACACAGATCAATCATTTTTTGCCTATTAAGTTGTTTTATAACAACCTTCTTTGCTTCCCTTGGGCAGCTTTTGCTTTCTTCCCTCTTTCATGCTCCACAAACATGTGTTTCCATCCCTTGAAGATGTTGTAGAGGTCATGACTATCTTGCTGATCTCCACATGATCAAGAACTTTTGGGAAGGATCCTAGCATTTCTGCTGGTTCCTTGTCTCCTGTAGCTTTGCTCTGATGCTCAGAGTGGAGCAGGTGATGTTGATCTGCAGGTTGTGTTGATGGATTGATTGTTGTGCCTTCAAAATCTGTGTTATTTCTTCTTTTTGTGTGTTGCAAAGCTGACTAGGAAAGGAGCTTTGGTCAGAGGGAGCTGCTGAAGAGTTGTTCAATACCTGCCAGGAGCCTCTTGGGCTGGAAAGCTTGCAGGCAGTGAAGGAGGTTGGAGTGAGGTGGGAGTTGGGCTCTTCTCCCAGGTACTGAGTGATAGGGCAATAGGAAATGGGGCTAAGTTGCACCAGGGGAGGTTCAGGTTGGAGAAGAGGAGCAGTTTCTTGCTGGCAAGGGTTGTGAAGGCCTGGCCCAGGCTGCCCAGGGCAGTGGTGCAGTCCCCATCCCTGGAGGGATTTCCAAGCCCTGGAGATGTGGTGCTGAGGGCCAGGGGTTAGTGGTGCCCTGGCAGTGCTGGGTCAGTGCTTGGACTCCATGATTTTACAGGTCTCTTCCAACCAAACCAGTTCTGTGGTTCCACCTTGCCCCCATCTTTCTAAGACTTGCTCCTTCTGTAACAAGGCAGCAGCAGCAGCAATAATCCTGGGACATCCATGGCAAATGTGGAAAGCATTGAAAAATATTAAGAGAGTTGAAACCTTGAAGCACTCTTAATGTTTGTTCAGCCTCTGAAGGCATGCAGAGATTCCAGCTTCCTTGGTACTGCAATGCTGCTTCCTCTTGAAGCCTGACATTTGCAGCTCCTATTTTGGAAGCATTCAGCTGAGTTCCTAATGGAGCCATCTCCAGCTCCCTCTTGCAGCAGGATTCAGGTGGGGACACTCCATGGCTAGCACAGCATGAGGGTATCATTAACTGTATGACAAATTTCACTTCCCCTCCAAGCTTGGGGGTTTTTTGTCTCAGAAATTACTCCTAGACAGATGAAATCAGCAAGCTGGTGCTCATCAGAAGGAGCTACTACAACAGCAGTACTTTGACAGCTGTGGAAGTTTGGAGTGTGTTCCTAGTGCCTATGAAATGAGGATTTTAGAGTTGCTTGCCTCAGGCTAAAGAAAAAAAATACCCAAACAAGAAAGAACCAAAGCTCTACTCTCTACATCTACCTGAAAGGAGGTTGGAGTGAGGGGGAGGTTGGTCTCTTCTCCTGGGTTACCAGTGAGAGGACAGGAGGAAGTGGCCTCAAGTTGCACCAGGGGAGGTTTAGTTTGGATATCAGGAACAATTTCTTCCCTGCAAGAGTTATTAGGCATTGGCCCAGGCTGCCCAGGGCAGTGGTGGAGTCACCATCCCTGGAGGGGTGTAAAAATCACCTAGATGTGGTACTAAGGGCCATGGTTTAGTGGCATGGGGGTGATAGGTTGCTGGTTGGACTTGGTGATCTTAGAGCTCTCTTCCAGCCTTCATGAGTCTGTGTGTGCCACTGCTGAAGCAATGATGTGTGCTCAGTGCAGATGGTTACCTCAGTGCTCTCTACCCCACCATGGTGTCCACCAGTGGGCAGGGATGGTTAGGCTTGTAGTCAGTGTTCATAGCCACCTTTCTTAAGATGCTTTTGATAGGAATCCCTGAGGGAAAAGGGACATTCATGCTGTATTTTCATGGAGATGTTTGCTGGGTCTCCAGCACAGGCATCATCCCCAGTGGAGATCTAATGCAGATTTCAGACCTTGATGGAGGCAGGTAGGGTCCCCACTAGAGATTAGCACTCAAACACCCAGCTGAAGCCACCATGCCCTTTCTCTTGCTCCAGATTGGAGCAGGTTGCCCAGAGAACCTGTGGATGCCTCATCCTTGGAAGTGTTCAAAACCAGGCTGGATGTGGCTTTGACCACCCTGATCTAGGTGCAGATGTCCCTGCCTGGGGCAGAGGGTTGGAACTAGTTGATCTTTCAGTTCCATTCCAGCCCAAAGCATTCTCTGATTCTACAGTTAGCAGAACTGTTGCAGTGCTGGATTGCTGTTGGGATGTAGAGAGCAGCAGCAGGAGTAAGATTTACACCATGGGGTATTTTTCATGGTAAAATATTGAAGTACAAAGAAAATGACTTTTCCTCACAGCTTACACCTCCCTGTAGAGCATTTCATTACCATCCAGTGAAAGCTGGGAGTGGAGAAGAGGTAAAAGCAGCTTTTTTTTTGGTCTCTCTCAGTGCTGCTCTTCTGTCCTTCTCAAATCTCAACATCATCTGGCCAAGCAGATAAGACAGATTGTTTTATTCCTTGCTGTGGAGTTCATCCCAGTCAATAATATTGATTAGTGCAGGGTGACTTGATGTAGCAAGAATAACACCTCTTTCTTCAGCTGAGCTTGGATTGCCTAGTTCATGCCTCAGTGAGTTTGTGCTTGGATGAATTCTTCAAGAAGGCAGTTTAAGACCCAGACCCCACTGGAAATTGCAGGCTCTGACACTGAGGGGAAATGAATCATTTTCTCTTCCCTAGAAGTTCTGCCTCTCTTTTTTTTCAGCCCCCCACCATCCAGCTGCCACATTCTGCAAGTTGGCTTTTGAAAATGCAAAGGGAAACTCCTCACCTGCTGGTGGTTGTTGTTTAAGAGCTTCCTTCTCCTGGTTCCAGTCAGCAAAGTTTTATACACTCTGAATGTTAGGATGAGGTTCTTCCCCCAGAGAGTGGTGGAGCATTGGAACACTCTCCCCAGGGATGCACTCATGGCCCCAACTCTCCTGGAATCCCAGCAGCACTTGGCCAATGCTCTCAGACACCTGGGGTGACTTTGGGGGTGTCCTGTGCATGGACAGGAGTTGGACTGGATGATCCTGGTGGCTCCCTTCCAGCTCAGGATGTTCTGGGATTCTGTCCTCAGCTGCTGCTTTGTGCTCCCCAAGCCCTGATCTCAGTGGAGGATTTATCAAGGAGCTTCCTGTCCTAGGGGTGCATTTTGGGGACCTGTGTCAGCTTAGGGAAGTTCTGTGACTGCAGACAGCCAGAGGATGGATGCATGAGTGGATGGCCCACTCCAAAGGTCATTGACTCTTGTCCCTTGAACCAGGGCACCAAACTGGCCAGATTGGAGCAGGATAAGGGGGAATGGATGCAAGCTGAAGGAGGGAAAGTTTAAATTAGAGATTAGAAGGAGGTTCTTTACCCTGAGGGTGCTGAGGCACTGGCACAGGTTGCCCAGAGAGGTTGTGGCTGCCCCAGCCCTGGCAGTGTTCAAGGCCAGGCTGGATGTGGCCCTGGGCAACCTGGACTAGTGTGTGGTGTCCCTGCCCCATGGCAGGAGGTTTGGAGCTAGATGATCTTCAAGGTCCCTTCCAACCTGGGCCAGTCTGTGGTTTTATGAAACCAGCATCTTTGAATCTACAGCAGAGCTGTGAATTCTTGTACATAACACTCCTGGGCTGGAGGGACCATGTAGAGCATGGAAGATCTGGTGTCATTGACCTGTGGCTGTTGCTCTGAGGTTGCTCACAGGAGGGTCAGGTCAATCAAATCAACAAAGAGCTTTTTTTCTGTGGAGATTGGTTGTAGATGGTGGCCTAAAGCATGTAGAACCATCCCAGCTCAGGTTGTTTGGGGCTGTGAGCAACCTGCTCTGGTTGCAGATGTCCCTGCTGCCTGCAAGGGGTTGGACTAGATGCCCTTGAAAGGTTCCTTCCACCCCAACCCATCCTGTGATTCCATGATATAAACCTCACTGAGGAAAGGTAGGAGCCACACACCCCATCAGCTGTGTTCCTTCTCTTCAGCCTCCCAATGTGGAGACATTCTTCTGCTCATTTTGAGGCAGACAGATGTCAGGGTCAAAAAAAAATCCCAGAATAATCTTAGTGCTGTTTTGATTTCAAGTACTTTGTCATTTCCCTGCCTGTAAAGCTATCACAATAATGTGATGAGGTTCTGCATTTCTGATTAGTCAATCACTAAGGAGAATTCACATGCAAAAGGAAAAGGATTTGATCATATTTGGGACATGCAGACTTTGCTGTAGTTCACATTTTGGGTTATTGTCCAGAGGAGGCCACAAAGGTGAGCAGAGGGCTGGAGCACCTCCCCTGTGAGGATGGGCTGAAGGAGTTGGGGTTGTTCAGCCTGGAAAAGAGAAGGCTTTGGGGGAACCTTCTAGAAGCCTGTCAGTCCCTAAAGGGGGATTACAAGATAGAGGGAGAGACTTTGCAGCTGCTCAGGTTGCAGCAGGACAAGGGGGAATGGATGCAAGCTGAAGGAGGGGAGAGTTAGACTAGAGATTAGAAGGAGGTTCTTGACCCAGAGAGTGGTGAAGCACTGGAACAGGACAAGAGGAAATGACCTCAAGTTGCTCCTGGGGAGGTTTAGGTTGGATATTAGGAAAAAATTTCTTCCCTGCAAGAGTTGTCAGGCATTGGCCCAGGTTGCCCAGGGCTGTGGTGGAGTCACCACCCCTGGAGGGGTTTAAAAGGTGTGTAGACATAGCATTTGATGGCATGGTTTAGTGGCATGGTGGTGTTGGGCTGAGGGTTGGACTTGATGATCTGTAGAGGTCTTTTCCAACCTTGATGACTTGGTTGGAGAGTAGGAGACCTGCACTTCCATGTCTCTCTGCAGTCCTCTCACTGACTATGGGAAGAGGAACCCAAAGTAATGTCCAAACAGTATCTGTATTGTTCCTGTAGCATTAGGAGTGCTATCCCTGAGGAGAAAAGGGGCTAGAAAGAGCTGAACACATTAATTGCTCACCTCTGGTTAGGATTTGGAGCTCTCACTGCTGGGACCTAGGTTCCATTCCCAGTCAGAGGAGAATCCTGCCCTGACAGCGGGGTTGGACTAGGAGATCTTTTGAGGTCCCTTCCAGCCCCTGACACTCTGTGATTCTGTGATCTTTCAGCAGGCCTGAAGCTTTTACAGACAGACCTCAATGTTTAATTCTCAGTTCCTCTCTGCACAGCCAGGGCTGCTCAGATCTGCCAGACATCTCCTCTCCTGCTCTCTTCCAGGAGGGCCAGACGACAACTTAATCGAAGGTGGTGGATCCAAGTTTGTCTGCAAGCCAGGAGCCAGGAACATTACCATCATCTTTCATCCCCTCCTCAGGTAAGTGACACCTCCTAGAGAGTTCTAGAGGTGCAGCTCATGAGAACAAAGAGATGTCACCTCCTCCATGGGCACATTGCTGCTCCTGAGAGAGCATCCTCCAGCGCTGGGCTTGCTGTGCAGCTGGTGCTGTGCACGTGTGTCAAGAGTGACCTCTGCTTGAGCTCCTTGGTGATGCTCTTCAGGCTTTCTCAAGGCTTAACTAGCTTCCAGAGAGGGGTGTCCACCCTGCTGATGGACAAGTCAGGAGGATACTTGGTGACCTGAAAGGTAAGCTCATCCTTTGATAAAGCAGCAATGGGCCATGGGCTGCAAGCGAGTTGCTTGATCTGAAGTGCTCTGCTGGTTGCTGAAGTCTTCACCAGCTCCTCAAGAACTGTTGGAACTCTTAAAACAGAGCAAGTCTCTGATAAGCTTCTTCTCAGCATGTCACTCACCTCTGAGAGTTGAATTTTTGCAGGCTAACAGGTCATCTTCTTGGGTTTGCCAGAATGGAATCAAATGCTGTGTTGCTGAGTTGAGGTCAATCCTCCAGCTCTGCTTTTTCCTTGCAGAGTTGTCTTCCACCAGCAGACATCTCCTTTCCTATTCTGTGTTAGCACCTTCAGAGAGCATTTCCCTCCTTGTTCTCTTTGGATTACTCACCAGCATGAGTCACTTAGGCAACAGGATGCTTCCTGAATGCCAAAAACAAGCAATAATAAGAGAGCAATAAAAGGTAATTGGAATCTGATCTCCCAAGAGGAGGAAATATCTTGACTGCCTCCTCAGTAGCTGAGAAGTGGTGGTGGTCACCTGTGACTTCTCAGGGCTTCAAGATGCAGAGGGAAAGTGTTTAATTCCTCCAGACTTGGCATTTCTGAGATCATGGCACCAGGTATTGGAATAACCCTGAGGACATACCCAGATTTATGGGGGTATTTAAGGTCCTTCCTTGGGAAAAGCTTTGCAGCCTTGATCACTCTGCATTTGGTGCTAGATGTCCATAATTCATAGATTCATTAATGGTTTGGGTTGGAAGAGACCCCAAAGATCATCTAGTTCCAACCCCCCTGCCATGGGCAGGGATGCCACCCTCCAGCCCAGGCTGCCCAGGGCCACATCCAGCCTGGCCTTGAACACAGCCAGGGCTGGGGCAGCCACAACCTCTCTGGGCAACCTGTGCCAGTGCCTCAGCACCCTCTGGGGAAAGAGGCTTTCTTTCCTCAGATCCAATCTAAAACTGAACTGGATAATTCCCTAAGTGTATTCTGTTTCAACCTTTGTCCCTTTGAAAGAAAACATGCTAAAAACTGGATTTACCCCAGCAGAATTTCTAGTTTTCAGCCATTTTATTCTGAGGAAAGCTGGAGAAAGGTTCAGGTGCAAGATGCTGCCCAAGGTAGGGCCACTCTGATGTGGGCTTCACTCTCTCTCCTGTATTTACAGCCTTGTTTCAAGCACAGAGGGGAGAGGAGAATGCTGCTGCTTTTATTTGATTGCTGAGCTCCTTCCCATTGATTCAGAAATCACTGCCTATCCTTCTTGCTTGCTTTTCTATTTGCTTTCCTGCTTAATTTTCCCCTCTTTTCTTTCTTTCCCCTCTTTCTCTTTGCCATCCCAGTCAAACCTGAGTGCTCTGCTGTTCAATGGCACTTCTCCCAAGCACTTCCCTGTCATTACCAGCCTCCAAGTTAGGCAGGAGAAATCATTTGCCTCATAAAAACCACTTGCCTGAAGATGAAGGTAGCTGAGTACAAGATCTTTTCTCCTGCCAAGCATCTGCAGCATCTTAACTTCCTTGTGTTGTGTAGCTCAACAAGAACTGCATCCAGAGAAGGGAGAAGATCCCTGCCCCAGCTTCCCCTTTGCTCACTGCAGGGTGGGGTGAGGCTGGGTGCAGGTGGGGGCTGCAGAAACTTGTGTGTTGGGATTGTTTTTTACCTGCTTTAAGGATTTAGACATGGTTTTAGATGACAGGGATAGGTTGATGGTTGGACTGGATGATCTGAGAGATCATCACTGGCTCAGCCATTGGCACCAGTTAGAAGTGGCTGTGTGCTGCTCCCTGGGGTTGCAAAATGCTGAATTTTGGTGAATTGGCTAAGATATAGACATTTGCAACCCTCTAGCCCATCACCCTGGCTGAGTTCTTCATTGGTTAGATCTCTGTTGCCCTTTTCTGGATGTTCTGGGATGAAGTGTCAAGCTCTCCAGGAGGTGATTGCTACAGACAGGAGAGGTTTCCACTTGCTTTGGTTCCCATGTGTGTTGAGGTTCTTCATGGTCTCCCTCAATCCTCTGTCATCAGTGTCACTCAGAAAGGCCTGGAATGAATCTGCTTTGGATCCAAAATGGATCAGTGTTTTATTCAGAGGGGGGTTTGTTGGTTTGGGATCTTATTGATCAGGTTCTCAGAACTACATTGACAGAGAGGTTTTAGCCCTGGCTGAGTTTATTAGGAAGATGAAGGCTTCTCCAAGTTCCTGAGCTACCTGCATCCCTGAGATACCAGACACTGGGGTGATGCTTGAAAGCCTGAGCATGGCAGTAAGTGCTGCCTTTAAAATGTCATTCAGCACAGGAGGGTTGGCTGGAAAGCTCTAACCAGAGCATCCATATTCATCAGCCTGAATTCCTCTTGTTTTGGTGCTACTGGTAGGAAGCATCATTGTCAAGCACTTCAGAGAGTTGCACAGGCACACTGGGAAGTTTCTTGGTTAAAATAGCCTTTTTTAGGGTCCTTTTTTTGTTTCTAAGCTCCAGACCCTTTGCAGAACATGATGCCAGCACCAGGGGGAATGGCATGAAGCTGTGCCAGGGGAGGGGCAGGGTAGATCTTAGGATGAGGTTCTTCCCCCAGAGAGTGCTGGAGCATTGGAACAGGCTCCCCAGGGATGCACTCATGGCCCCAACTCTCCTGGAATCCCAGCAGCACTTGGCCAATGCTCTCAGACACCTGGGGTGACTTTGGGGGTGTCCTGTGCATGGACAGGAGTTGGACTGGATGATGCTGGTGGCTCCCTGCCAGCTCAGGAGGTTCTGGGATTAACCTCATGTCTCCAGTAATGAAAGTTTGCTTAGAGAAACTCTTAACTCAGAGCAAGGAGCAGAGAAGGGCAAACACAGCCAGATGCTTTCCCACCTCTTCCTTCCCTGGAGTTGAGTCAGAGCAATCTGCCAGAGCTGGGAAGGGAGATGTTGTGTCATTTGGGAGGTGGGTCCCTAATTTCCACCAGGACAACTGAGCCACCCCAAGCCCCAGATTAATTACCAGCACTTAATGACACCAGCACACACATCATAAATGAATAGTGATTTTTTTTGAGGGGGGGAAGGGGGGAATGATTCCTGGGAATAGAGTTGACTAACTACCTGTGAAAACTAATTGCAGTTAGAAATTGCAGAGGGACAGACATCTGATTTCCCTTAATTACATATGATGGGAGGTGTCCAAGTATAAAAGTTACCAGAAGAGTCCAGTTGCTTTCTTCATCCTCCACTGCCAACCAGCAGCATCTCCCTGCAGCATGGAAGCACTGGTGTCACTGCTCTGTGGACTAACATCTCCTGGTGGAAGAAGGCAACATGTAGGAGCAGTACTGAAGCCTTTGCAGTGTGGAATGTTGAGCAGCCTGAGTGATGTCTGTTGTAACATTTGTTGGGGGGGGGGGGGGGTTTTGTTTTTG
>VWZX01005637.1:226040-240632 GCA_013399015.1 Galbula dea
GGGGGATTTGATTTTAGTATTTCTTTTTACTGTTTATTTTTGGGGTTGTTTTTTTTTCTTTCAGCTGGCATTTGAAAGGCACTTGGCTCTTCAGGGTAATAATCATTTTACATATGCTTTCTAGAGTGTGTTTATTAGCAGACAATTGGAGAACAGATGTCTGCAGTCTTGAGGCTTGAGGGGGGGAGGATAGGAGGGGCTGGAGATGGAGAGGATGAGGGTGTTTGGAATCCTGAAAGCACTGCTGATGCTAACTCAGTTGAACATGCTTTGGATATTAGCTCTGAAGGCTGTGAGGGGATCCATGGCTTCATGTCAGCCACACTGCATTAAGATCAAGCAGCAATTAAAAGGGTTGGAGGATGGAAGAGAAAGCAAAGTGTTCCTTGATTTGGAAGCAGCAGTCACAACCTGCTCTGGGTGAACATGCTCTGATAGAGGGCTTGGACTAGATGATCTCCAGAGGTCCCTTCCAACCCCTACCATGCTGGGACTCTAAGCAGAACTATGTCCTTTGTGAAGAGGAGAGGCTGGGTTGACCTGGCATCCTTCACCTCACCATGGAATGGGCAGTGTCTGCCTGGGGGCATCTCCCCCTTGGCCATGATGGGAAGAGCTGCACTGTGTCAGGGGAGGTTTAGGTTGGATATCAGGAATGATTTCTTCCCTGAAAGAGCTGTTAGGCATTGGCCCAGGTTGCCCAGGGCAGTGGTGGAGTCACCATCCCTGGAGAGGTTCAGAAACCATCTAGATGTGGTGCTGAGGGCATGGTTTATGGCATGGGAATGACAGGTTGCTGCTTGGACTTGATGATCTTAGAGGTCTCTTCCACCCTTAATAACTCTGTGATTGTCTCAGTGATGTTCTGATCACTGCCTTGGCTTCCAAAGTCTGGAGAGTAGGGAAGTGAAAAACCAGGTGTTGATTTCTTAGAGTACAGATTAAAAAAGGGCAGAGGGGAAGGCAAAATAACTGCTTTGACTGTGCTGAGGCTGTTTGGGGTGCAAAGACTCAAGTGTAACCCTCTGGTGGAGGCATGGTCCAAGGCACTGCAGAGTTTGCCTCTTCTTGGCATTTTGGATTGATCAGAGAGCAGGTAATTATTTGCCATTTTAATTGAAGAATTAAGTGATGTTGTTCATTTCTGCTGGGCTCCATCAGCATGGAAAGCATTTGACTTGATAGCATGTGGGGAATTTCCTGTTTCTTCCAGTCATGTGGCTGCTAATAAAAGAGTGATTGCTCTGTTAATAAATAAACCAGTGCTTCAGGGAATAATCAAGGAGGAGAGTAATTTATATTTATAGATTTACATGCCTGTTGATAGCAGCATCTTCCTCACTGGCTGGTGCCAATCAGCTCTGAAGTGCTGAAGGTCACATTCCAGCCTCCTTGGAGCCCTTGGGAGGAGCTGCACAACACATGGAATGTGTCCATGCCTGCAGGTACCTAGCTAGTAGCAGTGATGCTTTGGTTTTCCATGCTTTTTGGGGATAATCCTGTCCAACCTCTGTTTAATTCAGGATCTCTCAAGATAAAAAGGGCTGTGTGGAGAATCCAAATCCTCTCTTTATCCTGACAGTGTTGGGAGGGGTTGGCAAAGCTGGTGGCAGTCCCTGGGGGACATCTGTGTCCTCTGCTCTTTGTGAGCATCAGCTGCAACCTTGTATCTGATGGAGAAGTGTCTATAGATAAGAACCTGTCTGTACCTTGCTGATCATTCTGTTTATGACTCTATTTGTCCAGTGTTAATTATAACTCATTTGATTTTCAAAGATGCTGGAATATCTCAATGCTGTGTGCTGGAGAATTGTGCTTTGCTGCTATGGGGCATGTGTTATTTGGGAAGCAAAAGGAGGGTGAAAATGAGATTAGTTAGTTCTGTTTGGTGTGTTTAGGCTGTGTTAAGTGATCCTGAGTGTGTTAAGAGAACTGTGGTGTTTTATCAGTCTAAAGTACAGATTATTGTTGGAGGAGATGGAAAATGTCAGCTAATCCTAGGGCACAGTTAGTGTTCAGTAATGAGAGCTGATGGCTTTAGCTTTTGGGAATCCAACCTAAAATGCTTGATTTTGGAGAAATCAATAGAACCAGCTCAAGCTGGGAGAGGGAACTCACTGCCTGCTGTAAGTTGGTGTTTCAGATTGAATAATGTTCAGAGGATAAGAGGTTAACTGGAAAAACCAAAGCCTGAGATGCTGTTCTGCACACAACAGCACATGATTGGCAAACTTCTGATGTCAGTGACCACCTGAAAATAACCACCCAGGTGCCCAGAGCCCTGGGATTGAAGTCTTGCATTCAGACATGTTCTTTATCTTCAAAGAGGGGGAAAACACCATGTGTCTGAGAGCATTGGGCAAGTGCAAGGACACAAATAGGGCTCAGGTCAGGAGACCTCCACTCCTTCTTCTCATTACAGTACCAGCAGTCACCATCATCCTTAATATTCCCATTTTAATTGGGACTCATTCATCCTCATCCTTGAGTGTGACAGGTGCTTGATGCAACTTTTCATCCACTTGCTGTTTACTTCACTTGACCTGAATCAAACTCTCAGGGGAGCAATTTGCCACCCACCTGCTGCATTTCTTCTTCTCCCCCCTGGTTTCATGACTTGTTTAGGAGATATTTAGTTGACAAGTCCCTTGCTGTTGACATTTAATACTTCATCTCTGTCAGCAGAGGGAAGGAATGTTTCCTGCAGGTGAATCCCAACTCTTTTCTCTTTGACAAGCTCTCAGGAAGTCTAAAGACAGCATTGCAGAAAAGCTTGATGTGACACTGCTAAGAAAATCCCAGCATCTCCTGAGCTGGAAGAGAGCTGCCAGCACCATCCAGTCCAACTCCTGTCCATGCACAGGACACCCCCAGAGTCACCCCAGGTGTCTGAGAGCATTGGCCAAGTGCTGCTGGGATTCCAGGAGAGTTGGGGCCATGAGTGCATCCCTGGGGAGCCTGTTCCAATGCTCCAGCACTCTCTGGGGGAAGAACCTTCTCCTGAGATCTACCCTAATAGGTTGAGCTCTGACTGAGGCCATCACCAAAACTGGGCACTCACATGGGAAAGAGATGGGGAACAGCTTCACATTTTGTGCCTTTGTAAGTTAATTCTCTTGGTGGTGGTTGTTTTCCTTGCTGCTTTCTGAGGACTGACAATCTTCCTCTCTTTGTGTCTGGTGAGAGATGACAGCTTATGAAAACCTGCAGGGAAGAGCTGTTCATTGCTGGTGACAGAAAATCCAACAATCCTCTTCCTCTTCTCCCTCCCCAATACCCCCCACACAAACAAAACCTCTTCAACCCCCCCCAAAAAACCCCAAACCCAACCTCCTAATATTGTGCTGCATTGATTTTTTCTGTTGCCTGTCAGAGATCAGCAGATCAGTCACTGCTGCAGCTTTCAAACAAGCTTCATCCAGACAGAGAATCAACAGCCTGCCAGAAGTCTTTCATGTGTCTCCAGCTCCTCCTTGCTGAGCCACAACCTGAAGGAAGCCTGGAAATGTTGACATTTGCAAGGTCTTGGGCTGAAGAGCTGGAGATGATGGTCCCTCAAGTGCAGGATGAGTTACTTCTTACCCACCTGGTGTTGCATTAGACGTTGGGAGGAAGTTCTTCACCATGAGGGTGGGGAGACACTGGGACAGGTTGCCCAGAGAGGCTGTGGAAACCTCTTCCATCCCTGGAAGCTTTGAAGGCCAGGCTGGGAGTATTTTCCCATATTTCCAAAGCTATATTGACAATGCTTTGGTTTCCTCATTCAATATTTAGCAGGTTTTTGCCTGGTTTCTGGTGCCTTCCACTGTGCTGTCTGTGACATTTACAGCATATGGTTGAGTTCTTCCTTCTCCTGGGTCTTGTTGCTCTTTTGTGGAGCTGCTCCATAACTTCTGCACAATAATGGCACAAAAAGAAATAGAATATGTTGGAAGATCCAGAACCAGGAATTGTCTCCTCAAGAAAAAGACAATAAAGCAGCATGGGGCAGCTGCAGGTGCTCTGAGAACAAGGAGGCAGCTGGTTCTGGGAGTAGCTGAGTGGTTGGGGGTCTGGAAGACTTCTCCCTGCAGCCTTTGGTTTCATCTTTGTGTGTGTGTGTAGGATCCTCCTTTAGATGCAAAGTAGGTTAGGGGGGTGGGGGGAGAAAAGCAAACCAAGGCCACAGAGGTCACCTGAAGCTTGGCCTGGAGGTGCTTTGTACAGTAAATCTTTTGACAGTTTTGATGTCCATGTCATGACAAAGTTGGAGGAGAAATTCCCACCTTGTCTGCCAACCCCCCCAGAGAGAGCAGTTATGTCACAGACCATTAATGTTCCTCCTTCCAAAGCACAGCCTGGCTTTTTCCTTTGTTCAGCTCCATCCAGAGAGACCTAGGAGGTGGCCAAGGGTTACAGCAAGAAGGGCAGTTCCATGCTCAAGGGTTGTCTCTCTCATGCAGCATCTCCCAAACACTGTTGGCCCAAAGGCAGCTGTGCTGAGCTGTTGGCAAGGGGGTGAGTGACTTCAGTGTCACTTTGGTTGTTGGTTTCTGGAGAGAGATGAAGCTTGAGTGCTTCCAGGGAGCCTTCTGGGGCAGGTCTTAGGGTTGGCTCATGCTGGAGTGCACCCAGCACACATGGGGCCAGAAGTGTGGAGATGATGTCCTCAGGCCCTTGCACTAGCCCAGCTCCCCTGTGGTGTCAGCAGACATGGTCAGTGCTCCTCAGCTGGAAAATCACTGCCTTTCCCAATTTCCTGTGCTTCAACTTCCATCATTAGGCTTTGGGGTTTGGGTTTCCCACCCCCTCTTTGTTTAGCCATGTAACAAAGAGCTCAGCAACGTAGAGGTCAGGAAGGTGACTCCTCTCTTCACACATTATCATCCCTTTTCTGTGTGTGTCTCTGGAGAAGACTTTCTCAGCTGCACCAAGGACACTGGGGAGTCTTTGAACCACAGCATAAGGACTGTCAGATTGTTTTTATTAGAGTGGAGGCCACTGCACTGATACAATCTGACCTCTTTCTATGCACTCTTCAGTA
The DNA here is from genome assembly GCA_013399015.1 of Galbula dea. Classification (NCBI taxonomy): domain Eukaryota; kingdom Metazoa; phylum Chordata; class Aves; order Piciformes; family Galbulidae; genus Galbula; species Galbula dea. The sequence continues at coordinate 231,064 of VWZX01005637.1, forward strand.
GGGTCAATTAAAAATGTGCATATTCATGCTTTCCTAGGAGGTGCTGAGCTTTGGTCAGGTGAGAGGCAAACCAGCTTTGTCCTAAAGCCCTCAAACAGGTTCTTCTAACTGAATCATCAGTCCTTTCCCCTCCAGAAAGGAATATTTGAGGTATGGGTAGGAAATGGAGATGGTTTCAATGCCAGCATCACCCAAGAGATGCAGAGCACTGAGGTTCTCCTCCTAACCTGATCTAGTGGATGGTGTCCCTGGCAGGCAGGGGGGTTGGAACTAGATGATCTTTGAGGTCCCTTCCAACTCTGACAATCCTATGACCCTATGCAATTGGCTGCTGCAGAGCTGTAGCAGAAAACCAGCTCAGCAAGAGCAGGCACAAAGATCTAGGTCTGAAGGTGGCAAGGGGAGTGAGATGGTCTGGAGCTGGTCTGAATTTAGCTGTGCCCAGCTTCACAACAGCATGGACAGATGAGGTGTGAGGGTTGGTTCTCTTCTCTCTGTTCCCCTTGAGATGTTACCAGTGTCTTTAGCATTACAAAGTAGGACACAGAGCTTAAATCCCTCTCTTGTTTGCAACCTCTGAGACCTCATCCTTAATGCTTTGGGAGTTTGTTTCCCAATCCCCATAATTTTCAGTGCCATGGAGCTTTGCCTCTTAATTCCATGGCTCTTCAGCAGGAAACACCTCATTGGCATGTGTTGGCTTTTAAGAGGATGGACAAAGTGTCAGGTTAGGTTCTGGACAAGGGCAGCTTTCATTCAGTATCTAAAGAAGAAGCTTTGCCCACCCTAAGGGAGCAGGGGACTAACACTTGGCAACATTGCTTTAACTGAGGAGTCTTTTTCTACTCTACTTCTTCTTCAGGATGCCATCACACCCTCCTCTTCCTCCTCCTGAAAGGAGGTTGGAGCCAGGTGTGGAGGTTGGTCTCTTCTCCTGGGTTACCAGGGAGAGGACAACAGGAAATGGCCTCAAGTTGCACCAGGGGAGGTTTAACTTGAATATTGGGAACAATTTGTTCCCTGAAAGGGTTGGGAAGGCCTGACCCAGGCTGCCCAATGCAGTGGTGGAGTCCCCATCCCTGGAGGGGTTTCCAAGCCCTGGAGTTGTGGTGCTGAGGGCCATGGTGACCTGGCAGTGCTGGTTAACAGCTGGACCTGATGATCTTAAAGGTTTTGTTCCATCCAAAAGGATTCTAAGCCCTAAGTGAAACATAAATAGATAGAGACCATTTACCTCAGTCTTAATCTTGGTTTTTTGTTCTGTCACCTCCTTTGTTGCCTCAACACCCCAGTCTGATGCTTGTAGTTCAAGGTCAAAATGAAAGCATGTTGCTGAGGCAGCCTGCAAAGGGCTGGGTATCATAAACTGAAATGTTAATTGTATGCAAAGGAGCTGTGGAAATGTGGAGGAATTTGGAGGAGGCTTGAAATGTAATGGGTCTGGAGAGGTGATGGATGCTCCATCCCTGGAGACACTCCAGGTCAGACTGGATGGGGCTGTGAGAAACCTGAGCTAGTTGAAGGTGTCCCTGATGGCTGCACAGGGAGTGGATGGGTTGACCTGGAAAGTTCTCTTCCAACCCAAAACATTCTGTGGTTTATGTTGTCTTGAGATAGTGTACACTGTGTTTGCACATGGTCTGAGGGGGGAGCCAGGCATGGGCTCTTCTCCCAGGGAACCAGTGCTAGGACAAGAGGAAATGTCCTCAGATTGTGCCAGGAGAGGTTTAGGTTGGAGATGAGGAACAATTTCTTCCCCAAAAGGGTGGTGAATACCTGGCCCAGGCTGCCCAGGGCAGTGGTGAAGTCACCATCCCTGGAGGGGTTTCAGAGCCCTGGAGATGTGGTGCTGAGGGCCATGGTGACCTGGCAGTGCTGGGTAACAGCTGGACTTGATGATCTTAAAGGTCTCTTCCAACCAAAACAATTCTGTGAGTCTATGAGTTATTGCATAATGTTTGCAAAATGTTTTGAGATGGAAATGGTTGTCTTGGCTGAGGGAGCTGGGGCTGCTCAGCCTGGAGAGGAGCAGGCTGAGGGAGATCTGATCCATGCTGAGCAATAGTTCCTGGCTGGGGGGCAGGAGGCTGGGGCCAGGCTTTGGTCAGTGGTGCCCAGGGACAGGACAAGAGGGAACAGGCCCAAAGTGGAACAGAGGAAGCTGCAGCTAAACACAAGGAGGAACTTCTTTCCTTTAAGGTGTTGGAGCCCTGGCCCAGGCTGCCCTGAGAGGTTGTGGAGTCTCCTTGTGGGGAGAGACTCCAAACCTCCCTGGACACCATCCTGTGCAACCTGCTCTGACTGGGGTTGGACTAGATGCTCTCCAGAGGTCCCTCCCAACCCTTACCATGCTGGGATTCTGTCTCACTGCCTGGTTTTCCCCAGGTTTATATTTCCTCCCAGTGTGTAGGGTTTTCCTAGCCTTTCCCTCCAGCAGCTTGGCCACCACTGGTTAATAAGCATGCTCAGATAATAACTGAAATGAATCTCTTGGAAATGACACCAAAATAATTAATCCAGCCCTCTTGGGCTGCATGGGTTAGGAATGCTCTGAGGAAGTGGAGATATTAAGAGTGTCTCTGTCCCTCCACACATGTGAAATGTCCTCATCACTTCCTCACAGGCTTCCTCTGTTCCAGCCAGATGCAGATGAGTGTTTGCACATCTTCATGGAGTGCCTCTGAACAGCATTTCCCTGATTTAAGGAATGGCTCCACTCTGGGAGTGCAACCCTTGGGTGGTTTCTTTTTTTTCCCTCTGAATAAATTTAGCACTTTAATGCTATTTATTTACTCCTTGTCATAAAAAATAAATGCAATAAGCTAAATAATGGGTCCCACAGGGGTACCTGGGGTAAAGATGGTGATCAACATCTCAGCAGGGAAGATGAACACAGCTCTGAGGAAAGAAAGGATGATCAGAATTCACAGTGCTCCCTGGGATGCCATTTAGAGACCTGAATCTAATAAAGGAAGAATTACAATGCTTAACAACCTGCTTAGCACAGGGATGGGAATGCAAAGAGAGCAGCAGTGAAGGATGTACAGCCACAGGAGCTGGATCTGGAGCAGCAGCTTGGACATCTGGATGGTGAGAGCTGGGTGAGATCTGATGTCACACCTCCAGTCTGGGATTTGCTGGCTGTTCCCTCAGCTTTCTCCCTGGGCAAGCTTTCTGCTCTAGAGCTGAAGTGTTCTGCTGGAGGCTGGGGTTAGGTTTGGGGTTTAAAGCTCTTGAAATGGGGTTGGGTTTAGTGCAGGAATGCAGAGGGCCCAAGCTTTGGAGTCTCCAGCACAGGAGAGGCATGGACCTGCTGGGGCAGGTTCAGAGGAGGCCTCAGAAGTGATCTGAGTAGACATCCTAGAAATTAAAGGGTGAAGCACATGAAACCTTCCCTTTTAGCAGCTTGACTGAATTGCACCTTTTGGGCTCTTCTTCTGGCATGGAACATGCAGGAAAAAGTCTGAGCAGTGAACCATGGTTGGCAAACTAAGGCTTTGCTTTCCAAAACATTATGTTGGGCCACCAGCATCTCATTGTCTTGGAGAACTGGGGTTTGTCTCAAGGTAAATGTCTCTGCAGGTACATTTGACCTCTCTGGTGAGCAGCCCCAGGCCCTGGGGGGATGGCATCAATACATAGATCTCCAGGGGATGAAGCAAATTGAAAGCAGCAGATGATTTGGCCTCAGGGAGTGTTAGAAGACTGCATGTTGGAGCAGGTTCTGAGGGGCATGTTGGAGTGAGGAGGTCTGCAGTGTGGCTGAGTTGGAGAGGAGAGGTTTGTACCAAGCTGGCTTTGTTCCTCATGCCTGCTTGTCCTAAGGCACAGCAGAAAAGAAGGAGATGAAGACTCCATCACCTGGGAGGCTCCCAGGAGAAGCAAGGCTGGACACAGCTTTCAAGTGCACCTTCCACTGTCTCCAGCTTCAAGTATTTGATGTTTGCACCTTGTGAAGGAAACATCTCAAGGAAGAAAAGTAGATCAAGGGATGTGTCCCAAGTCAAAACCTTTCAGTCTCCTGGGTTGTTTTCTGTAGATCATCACCTTCTGAATGTCACCTGCTCTTTTCCAACTGTAGAGCCATTCTCTCCCTCCTCCTTCCCCTTGGGGATCTCCCCTCTTCTCAGCTCTCCTTTCTTCCTTTGTGAGTCTTTCTTCCTCCTCCAGCTGCCTCATCCAGGCTGACACCTTCTCTTAGTGTCACCAGACAGATTAGAGGACTAGGATTCAGGGGGGAACTGGTACAGATTCTGCTGGGTCAGCAGGTTTGTCCCTGATGATGACACTCTTTGATTGCTCAGTAGGAGTGAGATTGATCTACCTCAGAGTTGTGGCTGAGTTTGAGTGAGTGTGGATTTAACTCTCTACATCCTGATTTGGAAGGAAATAGGGATTTGGAAGAAAAGAAAGAGAGGAATTGGTAGTTGGGGTTTGCTCCTCTGTTTTTCCCCTCACTTTACATCTCTTTGAGTTTTTACTGGTTGCTGTTTCTGGGCAGAATGGGGTAAGGAAATCATTAGAAGAGCCCAGGCAGATATTAGAGGGTAGATCTTAGGGTGAGGTTCTTCCCCCAGAGAGTGCTGGAGCACTGGAACAGGCTCCCCAGGGATGCACTCATGGCCCCAACTCTCCTGGAATCCCAGCAACACTTGGCCAATGCTCTCAGACACATGGGGTGACTTTGGGGGTGTCCTGTGCATGGACAGGAGTTGGACTGGATGATCCTGGTGGGGTCTCTTCCAGCTCAGGAGATTCTGTCTGATTCAGGCAACTCCAACTGAACAATAACCCTCCTCAAGGTAACCTTGCATTAGGTCTGGGTGGTGCTTGACCTTCTCAAGAGGTTTTGCAGAGAAACCAGGCTGTGTTTGTCTGTCTGCCTCTTTCATTCCATGTTTCAGCCTTGGTGGGCTTCATAAGATCTCAGAGACTTCTGCAGGAGAGGGGTGGGCTTGGAAAAAGGAAGAAGAAAGGGTGAGCACCAGCAGAAGAGCCTCCCTGTGTGTTTTCCTCAGAGTCCCAGTGGATTAGTGATAGGAAGTTTGCATGAGCAGTGGCAGTACTGAGATGATTCCTCCCCCCTGGGACTGCTAGGGGTGCAAGTGGTTCCCCATTGTGTGGCTCATTGTTATTCCCTGTGCTAAGCAAGGCAGGGGCTGGGAAGCCAAAGGACAGAGCTGAGCAGTGGTTTGGAGCTAATCAACTCATCCCAAGCAGGAGTTGGGGTTGTTAGAATGAAAGCTTTGCTCTGAGGTGTCTGAAAGGACCTGGCATTGTTTTGGGCTAAGCTGAAAGTGGCTGTTGCCTTCTGGCAGCCTGGTGGAAAAGCATCCTTGGGGCCATGGGTTAGTGGCATGGTGAGGATAGGTTGCTGGTTGCACTTGATGATCCTAGAGGTCTCTTCCAGCCTTACTGATTCTGTGTGGTTGCTGGAATGTCCTTAACCTGGGTTCCTTAAATCCTGCATCAAGCCAGGAGGAGGTGAAATCAGCAGCTCCCTCTGGCTGCTGGTAAGTCACCTCTCTGTGAGCCATGCTAACAGCAATTGCTCTGTGAAGTTCCTTCTGTCTGTTCAGCCTTGCTGTGAATTAAGGAGTGAAGATTTGGGACTCATCTAGCAGGGAACTTGATGAGGTTTGCAAATAGAGATGTGTCTTCCAAGAGTCATTTAGAGCAATTATTGTCGAGTAGCTCATTGCTGATGGAGACAAAATAGGCTCTTGGAAACCAAAAAGATAAGACCAGTGCAGCAAATATTTTCCTAATCTACTCCAGTTTATGGCTTGGGGGTTTTTTAGCCTAGAATCATAGAAATTCCCAGGTTTTTTAGACCTGGTTTTCTACAGGAAGGGTGATTTTTGCATTGCTCCTCCCTGCAAACCACCTGGCTGAAGGCTGGGAGGTGAAGTCAGGCTGGATGGAGATGTGTAGTGGCATGGTGGTGATAGGTTGCTGGTTGGACTTGATGATCTTAGAGGTTTCTTCCAACCTCAGTGACTCAGTGATGGACAAGGGCCTGAGATCTTGACAAGGGCTGATGGTTTGAAACTGCAAGAGGGAGAGTTACACTGGGGAGAAGGAAGATGTTTCTTTTCCACTGAGGGTGGTGAGAGCCTGGCCCAGGCTGCCCAGAGAGGTGGGAGATGTCCCAGCCCTGGAACCATCCCAGCTCAGGTTGGTTGGGGCTGTGAGCAGCCTGCTCTAGTTGGGGATGTCCCTGCTGCCTGCAGAGGGCTGGATGAAATGACCCAGAAAGGTTCCTTCCAAGCTAAAGCATTCAATGATTCCATGATCTCTTGCAAGCAGATGAATGCTTCTTGGAGGAGGAGCTGTTTGGGGAGGAGGAGGAAGAGGAGTCTTCTCATAAGGTGGCTTAAGAGATCTGTTCTGGTGCAAATGGGACATCACTTTCTGAAGCAGGGCTAATTATTTATCTCTGATTGAAAAATCTGAATGATTAGTGATTCTGTCTTCCCAGTAAGAGATGAGTCCTGAGAGAATGGCATGGAGCTGTGCTAGGGGAGGGTTAGGGTGGGTATCAGGAGAAGGTTCTTCCTTCAGAGGGTGGTGGAGACCTGGAACAGGCTCCCCAGGGATGCAGTCACAGCTCCAAACCTGACAGAATCCCAGCAGCACTTGGCCAATGCTCTCAGACACCTGGGGTGACTTTGGGGGTGTCCTGTGCATGGACAGGAGTTGGACTGGATGATGCTGGTGGCTCCCTTCCAACTCAGGAGATTCTGGGATTCTATGAAATGCTGCAAAACTCCCTTTTTTTTAATCTTTTTGCACTAAAATACCCATTCTACTGGGAGCAATTCCTGAGCACTGCCTGCCTCCCAGCACTGACCTTCCCCTTCCTCCAGCAGTGCCTGCAGCCCTGCCAGGCTGCCCAGGTGTTCTCCCAGCAAACACAGCTGAGAAGCCTCCGAGGTGGATTTGTGAAGCAACCTTTGTGCCTCATTTTCCAGCCTCTTTGCAGAGGGGGGAAATGGTTTGTATTGAGCTTGTCTGGAAGTGCTGGGTTGGTCTGGGTGTTTTGTTTTCCAGGCAGAGTCTCTATATTGCCTGTCCACTCTCCCACTCCAGTTCCCTCAGAAAAAAGGAAGAGTTACATTTAATTTTGCTTGGGTTTATAACCAGACAGAGCAGATCAATATTTTGTGTAACCAAGGGGGAAAAAAAAAAGCTGCTTGGAAGAATTTTTATTTCTTTTTTTTCATCTTGAAAGTGTCTTTTATTGCTGGGGTTTATTACCCAGAGCTGAATTTAGTGAAAAGTTGCAAGTGGTGACAGTCCAGCCCCTCCCACCCTTTCCTTACCCTCCCACCCTTCCTTTCCTTCCCTTCCCCTCACACCCTTTCCTTCCCTTCTCTCTCTCTCCTCCTCCCTTCTCTCTCTCTCTCTCCTCCTCCCTTCTCTCTCTCTCTCTCCTCCTCCCTTCTCTCTCTCTCTCTCTCTCCTACTCCCTTCTCTCTCTCTCTCTCTCTCCTCCTCCCTTCTCTCCTCCCCTCCCCTCCCCTAATTGGGCTTTGGTTTCCAGTGCCTGCAGTTCTTCTGACTGCAGCACAAGACTGTGATTTCCATCAGTAGTTTGTGTGTTCACAGGAGGCAATCAATAAACCCCAGCCAACAAAGAGTCCTGGGAACCAGGCTAAAGCTGCTGCTTAGGAGTTCTCCACAATGACTTGAGCTTCCTCCTTCCCTCCTGGCTCAAGAAAGTGGTGCCTGATTGAAGGAGGAGATCTTGCTTGAGTCAGGACATGTCAAGAGCCAACAGAGCCAAGCAGGCAGTCAAATTAGCTCTGTTTGTTTCAGCACATGAAGGAGGCTTCCCAGGGAGGCAGGAGAAGAATAGGCTTGATTTTGAGAGGATGCCAGCTAGCAGCTGGGCCATTCTCTCTTACCTGTTTGTCCTCATTTTTGTGCCCTGTCACATTAAGCTCCCCTGGCAGCAACCCAGGAGCTTGCATTTCTCCCAAGAGCTCTGGGGAGACAAAACCATCTGGAGGAAGACAAAACAGTTGGAGGAATGTGGTGCTCTCTTCTCCTTGGCTTTGTCACAGCCATGTCTTTCTGAGGCCACTTCTCTCCTACAGACCTGTTCAGAGATCTAGCAGTGGAGGAGGAGCTTGTGGCTTGTTCCCAGCAGGGTTTCTGGTGCTGGCCAAGCTCCTTTGGGTTGTGAGTGGAGGCAAAAACTGCATCAGCTATGTGCTTTGGTGCTGATTATTCAGCCACAACATCTTCTGTCATTGGCTGGTCAACTCCCTTTGCTTAAGCAAGATTGAATCCATCCTGATGGACAATGTAGTCATCTCATCCAACCTCCTGCAGTCAGCAGGGACATCCCCAGCTAGAGCAGGTTGTTCACAGCCCCAAACAGCCTGAGCTGGGATGGTTCCAGGGCTGGGACATCTTCCACCTCTCTGGGCAACCCGGCACAGGCTCTCACCACCCTCAGTGTCAAAAATGCCTTCCTTGGATCTAGTTGAAATCTTCCTCTCTTCATTTAAAGCCATGAGCCCTTGTCCTGTCCCAACACACCCTGCTAAAGTCTGTCTCCAGCTTTCTTCTAGGCCCCTTTCAGTACTGCAAGGCTGCAGGAAGGTCTCCCTGGAGCCTTCTCCTCTCCAGGCTGAACAACCCCAACTCTCTCAGCCTGGCCTCACAACAGAGAGCTTCCAGCCCTCAGATCATCTCTGTGGCCTCCTCTGGCCCTGCTGCACCAGCTCCATGTCTCTCTTGTGCTGAGGACTCCAGAGCTGGTCCCAGAGCAGGGCAGACAGCCCTGGACCTTCCCTGGTGAAACTGCTTAGACCACACACCTCTGTAGTCACACAGAGGAAAGAAGAAACATTTCATTCTCCTGCACTTGCTTGACTTCTCCATAACTCCTCTTGTTACTCCAGGGTTCAGAAAGGGTCTCCTGTCCAGGAATCTCATTGTCCAAAGAAGCTGTGCTAGGAAAGCAATGTCCTCCTGCAGAGGAGCAGACTGATTCCTGAGCTAAAGAGACTCAGAGCCCTTCTCATCCTTCCTCTTCATCATCTGAAAGCCATGACGATAGCACCTGGGTCTCCTCTCTGTCATTCCTCCATCCAGAGGGACTGCAATGGGTCCTACACAATTCTGCTTTGGTCCTGAGACCTGACCACAGCCAGGAAGAAAAGGAGAAAGGAGCAGGAGATTTGAGCTGAGTTGAGTTTTTGGTAATGGTTGAATCTTTCACACTTTCTTTTTCCCCTGTTTCCAAAAGTTCTGCTTTGTCTGTGGGAAGTGTTGGAATTCATTTGGAGGTGTCAGTGAGCAGTGCTGGTAGACACAGCTGCAAAAGCACTAGGACCTGCAAAACCCCTTCCCCAACCCCCCCCAGGAGCTGTCAGAGCTTGGCTCTCTCTGGAGAAATGCATAATCTGATTTATTTTTTATTTTTTTCCAAATATACAGAAGCTTTTTGGCATTTCTCAAGAGTGTTTTTGGGTTTGGGGCTTTTATTTCCTCCTCTCTCCAGGCAGCTTTTAAAACTCTTTATTCTCTGTGCTCTGGGGGGGGGGGGGGGGGGG